>JAAGEH010000101.1:3902141-4121074 GCA_011751065.1 Lasiurus cinereus
CTTCCTTCCTTCCTTCCTTCCTTCCTTCCTTCCTTCCTTCCTTCCTTTCTTTCTTTCTTTCTTTCTCTTTCTTCCTGGTTAGTGCTAACCTATGTGTTCGGTGATAAGGTATGTGCTAAGTGTTAAAATGCTGGATCTGTGGACACTCCTGTACTCCTTCCTCGAACCATCATTCTAAAGAAAGCTCCGGGAAGAAAATCTGCTCAGGGATACCTTCTGGCATAAGATTCCAGGATACCTGCTTCAGAACACCTCCCTTAAAACATGGCATTGCCTCATACTTTTTTATGATTAAAAAAATTAAATATTTTTATTGATTTCAGAGAGAGGAAGGGAGAGAGAGAGAGAGAGAGAGAGAGAGAGAGAGAGAGAGAGAGAAACATCAATGATGAGATTAATTGGCTGCCTTCTGCATACCCCTAACTGGGGATCCAGCCTGCAACCCAGGCATGTACCCCTACCAGGAATTGAACCGTGACCTCCTGGTTTATAGGTCAATGCTCAACAACTGAGTCACACTGGCTGGGGCTTTTTCATGATTTATTCTGATAAAGTCCTCTCTAACATGCACATTCATAGTTATTTCTCATTTGGTTTTGACTTCCTTAATCTTAAACCTGGAAAATTATTTTCTAAACTACATTCTCCATACACACATTCTTCTTTCCAAACATAGGCTCCTTTAATTTAAAATATTTGTCTCTCCCTTAAAGTGTTCACAATCCTGTTCTTCGCTTTCTTTTCCAAAAAATATACTTTATGACTTCCCTTCTGGAGGGCTCTTCTCTTAGTGCTGTGTCCTCTTCAACTACATGGTGCCACTTGGCATTAGCAAATTCTCTTCAACTCTCCCTCGGTTGTACTTCGAAGCCTCTGCATTCACCACCATCCACAATCATTTTGATCCATAAAATCAGTAATGCCACCTCCTTCCCCTGGCCCCATGTGGCTCTTACCTTCTTCTTGTGGCTGATTGGACTCTGTTTCCATTATATTCAGCATCCTTGCTCACTCTAACCTTATAGGACAGTGGTTGGCAAACTCATTAGTCAACAGAGCCAAATATCAACAGTACAACGATTGAAATTTCTTTGGAGAGCCGAAAACTGACTTCTGTGCATGGGGTATGAAATTTCAATCACACTGTACATGTGCGCCCACACGTGGTATTTTGTGGAAGAGCCACATTCAAGGGGCCAAAGAGCTGCATGTGGCTTGCGAGCCACAGTTTCCTGACCACTGTTCTCGGACAACTTGTTTTCCCAAATTTCTTTTTTGTAGGTGCATGCATGTTTGAATGGAATTCTCTGTGGAAACATATAGGCACATGCGTGCACCCCCTCCTCACAAGATATGCCCCTTAACTTTCAGTGTCATCTATGGCTTGAGTAGATCAGTCTTTTCTTCAAGGACTAAGCTGATAGATTCTTTTCTTACTAAGCTGATAGATTCTTCAGTTTTTTCCTAGACCAAGAAAGAAGCCACATTAAAAAAAATTATGATACAACACTAAGAGCAGGTCAGATCTATTTTCCCCTGGTCAGTTGTTATGATATGAAGTTTCCAGAAACTCCTCGGAATCACCTTTATGCAACCACAACAAGTACCAGGATGCCTTTCAACACTGAGGAGACTGCTGGGTCTGGCTTAGTCACATTGTTTTTGATCACTTCTCTCTAATTTCCTACTTCAGAGAATAAGACGGTTGGAAGAAACATGAACTGTAACCTACTTTTCTTAACTGGTTTCTAGAAAAAGAAAGCAAAAAAACATTTTAAAGCCATTCAAGCTGCTTGGTTTATGTAGTCCTTTTCATATCTATATTCTTGTTTGCTTTTTTTGGGGAAGAGAGTATAATTAGTCACCATCCTCTGTGTCAAAATATTTTACATGATGTGAATTTATCTATTTACAAAACACTGAAAATATGATTCAATGCTATAAACATTTAAATATGTGGACAACTTTTTTATTATGATTTTTAGGTGTTAGTTTTTCTTATTAGTTTCTAAAATATGTAGTGAATAAATATAATGTTCAGGTGCTAAGACTTTGGTGTACTGTCCTGGAAAGAGAATGTCATATCTGAGGTAAACTCCAGACATCCATTTACTTATTGTTTGACATTGGTTAACTCTTTCTGAATGTCAATGTTATCATCTGCAAAATGGAAATATCACTAAACTAAAGGGAGTATCTGAAAATTAAATAAGATGATATATGGCAAGAACTAAGGACAGTGTGTGGATGAAAAGGGCTGCATGCTAATTTGACAAGCTCAGGGGAGGCCTGCATGGCGGTCTTGCAAACTCAGAGACATATAGGACCCATAAAGGATGGTCTGAAATTAAATTTTACCTAAAAGAAGTTACAGTGGGTAGTTACATCCTAGGCCATTATCTTCACTGACAAGGTCAACCTTTACCTTAACTGAGCCTATCTGTCTTTTTGCATCTATGATAACATACCCTTGAAATGTCTAGGTAACTTATAACTTTGCTTTTTCTGGACCCCTTGGGCACAACCTGATGTGCCTGGGTGCCAGGACAGATGCCATAGATTCCTTCATTATCATGTTAATTGTTCCTGCACTCACCTAAGCATGTGTCTATCATTTTACATTTTATTCAATCCCAGGGGCTTTATCCTCCCTCCGACCCACCTCACCCCTCCACACCCCCTGCTTCCCCACCATGCTTTGTTTCCTCCTGCCTCTCTACCCTATCACCAATGGATCTCATTTAACCCATCTACGTCCCTTCCTTTGATTGCAATGTATAAATATAGATATAACCCACCATTCTCTGTAGCATTATCTCAATCAGTTGAGGTTCTGTTTATTGGCAATTGTTGACGGTTTGGCTCAAATAAACTCACAAAAATTCTTTACAGGTTTAAAAGTTTTTATGTTAACAAATGTCTTATAGCTATTAGCCTAAATGTCCTTCCTCATTTAATGGGCCCTAAATTCACCCCATCATTCACATCACCCTCATTCTGCCTGAAGGCACTCTCACTCTAGTCCATGTTGAAGTCTGAGGCCTAAGGAGAACAAAAGACAGAGGAAAGAGGAAGTCACCCTTTTTCTTCCTGCCTGCTTGCTGGAGCTAAGATATCTCATCTTGTTTCCTGCCTTTGAACTGAATTATATCATCAGCTCTTTGGGTCTCCAGTTTGCAAATATCAGATTGTGGGACTTCTTAGTCTTCATGAAAGGGGGCAGAAATAGAATGTTGGAGAACAGCGAGTATTGTAAGAAATATTAGTCATGCTCTGTTAACCATAATTGTTTTATTCTGATTAAAGAAGTCACATTCTACCCTGGCTGGAGCTGACCTGGGGATGCAATCTTTCACTCTATTTGGAGCTGTCTATTTTCATGGAAAGATTAAAACCAGAATTGCCAGCCCTTTGATGATCCCCAGCCCTTTTTAGATACCTTCAGGACTTTGAAGAGCTCCAGCCTGCTTACCTGTTAATTGTCCATTTAGCACTCCCTTTGGCTATTTACCCATATAACCCCAGCCCCTGCATATAACTAAACCCTTTGAAGAGCCCCTAGTCCTTTTGCATATCTGAAAACTGCCCTTTTGCCCATTTTTTCTTTGTAGTGCTACTATACTAGAGGCCCAGTGCACGAAATTCATGTACTTGGTGGAGGGTCCCCCTGGTAGTCCAGGACCTCTCAGGGGATGTCCAACTGATGGCTTAGGCCTGCTCCCATTGTGGAAGTGCACTGACCACTAGGGGGTATCTCCTGCATTAAGTGGGATCAGGCTGTAACTGGCTTTCTGAGGGGTTCTGGATTGCGAGAGAGTGCAGGCCAGGCCATGGGGCCCCATCAGTGCATGATCAGGGCAGGGGAGGGATGCAGGAGGTTGGCTACCTGGAGAGAGGCTGTGGGAGGACTCCCAGATGTGTCTGGCCCATCTTACTCAGCAAGCTAACCTACCAGTCGAGCATCTGCCCTTTGGTGGTCAGTGCACAGTGCACATCATAGCGATTGATTGACCAGTTGACTGTCTGCTCCCTAGTGGTCAGTGTGCAGCATAATGAGAGGTTGAGTTTCCTTAACATACATTAGCATATTCTGCTTTGATTGGTTAAGCAGATGACCAGACAACCGGGCACTTACCATATTATATAGGATAAGCATCTGGCTAGCGGAGGGCTGGAAAGCAGATTTTTGTGGCTAACCTACTCCTCCCTCATACTGCTGGCAATATTGGAATAAATGCTCATATATGATTCAACCCCATCTTTGCTTAATTGGCTCATGTAGTGATAGGCAGTATGGATTCACTGTTTGTCCTATTACATTCATAACCACATAAGCAAATTTGTCATGGTCAATCAATGAATCTCTTATATATATCATATAAATAAGGAAATACATAATCTGTCTCTCTGGATAATTCTGACTAAGATAGGTTTTACTATAATGTATGTGTAATAATAGAAATACAATATTCAAATTGACTGAATGTCCTTCCAAACATCCTTTTGGATGACCTTCTGGATGAAGCCAGGGCTGCAACTGTGGGATCAAAGCAATCACAGGATCAAGGCAGCTGCCCTGACTATGAAGGAGAGATCAAGGGAGCCCTCATGGCTGTGAAGGCCTACTCTTACTTGAATTTTGAGCACCGGGCTTCTAGTTTAATCATAAATGTTTGCAGGTTGATTCTCAGTAATGGCTGTGTTTCATAACCAGCTTATGATATTCCTGATAATTTAACAATTGGAACTAACTAGCCAGTATGAGCTATCTCCAGCACACTACTGGCTGTAATCCTTGCCACTCAGGCAGTTTGAATATAAGAAGCCTCTACCTAATCTTGAGGTAGAAGGGAAATATTCCTAAAGAAACATGTGTTTTTCCTTGAAGGGATTGGCTGGAAGTTTGTACCAGACAGTGGACAGGGGAGATAAGCATGCCCTGGGGCTGGAGCCGGCTATCAGTGGCTCTGACTTCAGCTCCAATTGTAATACTGGTAGTGCCAAATCTTCCTTAACACTGAGGCAATGGAGGGGGAGACAGCAGCCAGCACCTTCTGAAAGGCTCCTTTCAAAGCCCAATCTTTAGAAGTATGTCTAAGTCCCAGTTCTCCCAGCACAGGCATCGATGGAAATATTAGTAATTAAAAAAAAAACTGTTTAAAAGTATTTAGAGAGAAAAACCTCAGGGAGAAATCTAGTCTATTGTTTGATTGGCCTCAAGTCATTTCGTTTGAGTATTAAAAGATGACTGGAGGATGTTACTCAGTCGCCTTGCACTCCAAAGTGGTGCATATTGGATTCCCAGTCAAGGGCATGTACCTGGATTGCAGGTTTACTCCTTTACCCCTGATCAGTGCTCATGCTGGAGGTAACCAGTTGATGTGTTTCTCTCACATCAGTATTTTCTTTCTCTCCTTTTCTCCCTCCCTCCAACTTCCTCTAAAAAGCAATGGAAAAATATCCTGCAGTGTGGATTCACACACACACACACACACACACACACACACACACACACACACGATGGAATGCCTGGCAAATGACCAGAAAGAACATTGTCTAATTACATGAGGATTTAACACCTAATGGAAACCCACAACAAAGTTTGAAAATATTCATTTTAGAAAATTACCACACAGAAAGCTTAAAAAAGTTGTGTTTTTATTCTCTGACATTATGATTTATTAAGTCAATAGATGAACAAAGCATTTCTTGATGGCTGAAATAAATGTAAAAAATGCAGACTTCTCAAAATTAACATTATCTGTGATGGGGAAAGGATTATGCATGATACAATTAAAATATTTATATTTAATTACTCTTGACATGATATAGAAAAATACCACATTTCTAAGAGCAAGGCAAGTTAGAAGACAGAAAAGTAATAATAAGTGACACATGAACCAAAGTTTTTAATCATCAAATCCCAGTGTTATTTTTTCATGGGTTATAAACTAATAAAATAAAAATAGGGTTAAAGTATAAGTCCCCTGTACTTTTACAATTCTGGATTAACTCTAAATAATTCTATGGTGCATTTTAAGTTGTTTTTGTCAAGAGCTAATTTCCTTTGATTTTCCAAAGAGCCAAGCTAAACAATAGCTTCATGATCCTAAAAAATGCATTAAAAAGAAGGTCTTAGAAAACATGTAACTACTTTAAGCACTTCTATTTCCCTGTTATCTGGACTGGTAAAAATATAGGAAGGATAATGACAAATGAAAAACAAAATACATCTAAGTGCAAAGGTGAACATACATAAGAATTCTGTTATGTTTAGATTTCTTGACTTTTGTCTTGGCAAGTGGCATCTCAAGTAGATTTTTTAATTCATTCATTGACTAAAAGATAAAAAGTTCGGAAGCCATGGTTAGTGTTAATTACAAAATATTATAATATTATGTAATCATGATACTGAACATGTATAGAGTTTAAATAATGTTGACAACCCTACTGACAGACAATATCATTTGCTCCATTTTATAGGTTCAAATTTGGCTTAAAATCCCACAACTCATGTTGGGTGGAACTAAGAAAATAATTTAAGTTTCCTGACTTCAAGTTCAATTATTGTTGCAAGTTACTAAATTGTTGATCTGGCCCAGCCATGGGACATACCCACCCATCACCATAAGCCCCTAAAGAATCGAGTTGATATTTTTTGAGATGCTATGAATTATTCTCTGTGAAAGAATTAGAAGATGGACATGATTTCTAGACTTTCCTTCAGAGTGGCTCACAAAAGAGTTTCAACAAGCCATGGTACATGGCACTTTGTAAATAATGAGGTGATGCTCCTTGTCTATTACCTTGCCAGTCCTTTCCTGAAAAAGTCAATGGAGATTGAGTTCATTATTCTTATAATCACTCTCTAGTTTCAAGTCCAGAAAAGATTTATGGAAGAGAAGTAGGAATAAGTTTCTTCCCTATAATTTTTGCTGAGTTTTTCCCCTATGTATGATTTTTGTTGTTGTTATTACCATTTTTAGATTTAGAGATGATTTTTTTTCACTGAAAAACACACACACCCTATTCAGAGTAATTGGGTTCCCTCACCTAGCTCATACAGTATTGTATAAAACACAAAAATAATGTGTGCAGTACAGTTTCTTGAGACACTTTAAAAGGAATAACATATTTTTCAAGTCATTTTCCCCTCTTTCTCCTCTCTGGCAACCATTAGCTTGTATCTGTATCTATTGAGTCTGTTTCTGTTTGTTTGGTTTGGTGAAAGGAGAATAAAAGGTGCAAACTTCCACTTATAAAATAAATAATTCAATTATGTTTTAATAAAAATAAGGTAAAATTTTAAAAAGAAATAAAATGATCAAATCCTATAAGGTGTTGTTAAATTTTTTTGCTTTCTTGACTACCTCACAAATTACAACTATCAGCTCTTAACTAAGAATGAATTTGCTCATCAATCAGGGCTTTTTTATACAAACTTTTTTTTTAAATTAAATATATTTTATTGATTTTTTACAGAGAGGAAGGGAGAGGGATAGAAAGTCAGAAACATCGATGACAGAGAGACATCGATCAGCCGCCTCCTGCACGCCCCACACTGGAGATGTGCCCGCAACCAAGGTACATCCCCCAGACCGGAATCGAACCTGGGACCTTTCAGTCCGCAGGCCGACACTCTATCACTGAGCCAAACCGGTCTCGGCATATACAAACTTTTTAATTTGACCCAGCAATCCTTCTTCTGGGTACCTACCCCAAAAACTTCAAAATATTTATTCAAAAGTTATATGCACCACTATGTTTACTGCAGCATTATTCATGGTGGCCAAGACATGGAGACAACCAAAATGTCCTTTGAAAGAGGATGGAAAAAGAAGACGTGGTACAAATATATAATGGCAGTGGTCAGCAAACTCATTTGTCTACAGAGCCAAATATCAACAGTACAATGATTGAAATTCTTTGAGAGCCATTTTTTTTTTAAATTTAAAGTTCTTCTAATACCACTTCTTCAAAATAGACCTGTCCAGGTCATGGTATTTTGTGGAAGAGCCAAAGAGCCGCATGTGACTTGTGAGCTGCGGTTTGCTGACCACTGTACTATGGAATACTACTCAGCCATTAGAAAAGATGATATAAGGACCTTGAGAACATTATGCTAAATGAAATAAGTTAGTCAGAAAAATGCTAAGAACTATATGATTTCACTCAGATGTGGGATATAAAACTGAAATTCATGGACACAGACAATAGTATGGTGGTTACCAGAGGGAAAGGGGCCAAATGTATGGTGAACAAAGAGGATTTGAATTTGGCATTGACATACAATGCAATATATGGATCATGTATCACAGAAATGTACACTTGAAACCTATATGATCTTATTAACCAATGACACCCCAATAAAGTTAATTAAAATAACATAATTTTTTCTTCTCTTACCTTAGCTAACATTAAACTCATCGATACCTATCATAAATGTAAACAATTTTTAGCACATATTTCAGCAGCCCTAAACTCACAGATGACAAAAGTAACCATTTTCTCATTAGTATGTTAGTTTTTTTTCTTCATAACGATGGCTTATTTTTACTTCTTAAAGCTGTCATTTTTTACTAAAAAATTGTGTTTTAATATGTTATAGAACTCAGTGTCACATATTTTTTAAATATTAAATAAAAGTGAAAAATATTTGAAAACAAAGAAAGAAAATAAAGGTCTTACATCAGAGTCTCTTCTCCATAACCAGCATCAGCAGCAGGTTTCAACATGCAGGTCATGGCCTCACAGGAAGGATTGGTACATTCCTTTAAAGCACACACAATGGAATATGGGCTCAGTATTTTTCTCTGAGGAATTCTGGCACAGGATGGCAATAGGATTTCACTTTTTAAACTAAATTAGTCTGCTATACAAGTGGTAACGGCCTGGGGTAATGGGTCAGTCTAGTAGGAGTCAGTGGGAGGAAAGGGGACATATGTAATACTTTTAACAATAAAGATTTTTTAAAAATTAAAAATTAAAAAAATTAAGAGTAATAGAAAGTACCTCTTAAAAGGACAAAAATTGAATTATTCAGGAATCACCACAAATAAATGTATCCTAGATGATATCATGTAAATTAATTTAAAACTTCAAGGGAAAATATTTCTATGCTATGAAAACTGAAGATAAAGAAAAAATATTTTAAATCTTCAATTTGTTTTACTAAGGTTGCATAACACTGATAATGAGAACTGGTAATTAACGCACACACACACACACTATTCTTATTTATGGATATAAATGCAAAAAATAACTTGAATAAAACATTAGTTAAACATCATTTTATTAATATAATAACTCTCAATTACAACTATGTAGTTTTCCCCCCACCAAAATGCAAGGGTGTCTCAACTGTACAAAATAGAGTGACATAATTAATCACATTAAGAGACTTAGAATGAAAACAATTACTATTGTGATAGATGGCAAAATTAGTTGGTAAAAATTCAGTAACCATTATTACATTATTTAAACATATTAAAAAACTGTGAACAGAATTATGTATCATCATGATGAAGAAAACCTGTCTGTTATATAACAAATATATCCAATAAAATAAAGAATAAGGCAAGGATTATTTATAGTCTATATTTATATGGAAATTGTGGTAAATGTATGGGACAAGAAACAGATATGAGTGTAATAATTGGGTAGTATAAATCACATTTTCATTATTTGTATGTTATAAAATTCTTGACATGAAAAAAATAAACATAGGTTCAACTCTAAAAATATTGGCTAAGTCACTAAGATAGCTGTTTAAGATAATAATCAAATAATATAAAAAGTCATAATAAATTAGAACCAAAGATTTAAAAAACTTTGTACGTACTAATAACAACAAAAAGAAAATACTTTAGAATAAAACTTCAAACTGTGCCAGAATTACATGGAGAACTTTATATATATAACTTTTCTGGGGAACTTTCCAGGCAAATTGTCTTTTAAGACAATACTTAATATTGTGAAAATGCCAGTGGCCATTAGATAGATATGAAGAGAATTACTGTAAAAGACATAAAAATGCATTGTATGTTACAATCATAAAAATAGCATGATGCTTATGGTATGATTTTAGATAGAATGATAACTTTTATTTTTTTATTTTTAACTATATTTTATTAATTTTTACAGAGAGAAAGGAAGAGGGATAGAGAGTTAGAAACATTAATGAGAGAGAAACATCGATCAGCTGCCTTCTGCACACCTCCTACTAGGGATGTTCTCGCAACTAAGGTACATGCCCTTGACTAGAATTGAACCTGGGACCTTCAGGTCTGAAGGCTGATGCTCTATCCACTGAGCTAAATCGGTTAGAGCAGAATGACTACTTTTAAAATTTAGAAAACACTTTTTTATGTATATAAAAAAAAATGGCACATTGCATCACAGGAAACTGGATTATTCACTAAGGGTACTATATAAAATATATATACCATGTATACCTGTGCCTGCTGGAATTAGAAATATATAGGGCAGCAGTTCTCAACCTGTGGGTCGCGACCCCTTTGGGGGTCAAACGAACTTTTCACAGGGGTTGCCTAAGACCATCAGAAAATGCAGATATTTACATCACAATGCATAACAGTAGGAAAATTTCATGGTTGGGGGTCACCACCACATGAGGAACTGTATGCAAGGGTCGCGGCCTTAGGAAGGTTGAGAACCACTGATCTAGGGTTATCAACAACTTCAGTTGTCTTACTTGAGCAACCATATGGGAGTTGAAGCAATCAATTTAACACTCCATATCTTATCTAATAAAAAAGTAATATGCAAATTGACTGTGCCACCCTACACCCACAAGCCATGCCCACCAGCCAGTCAGGGGCAAGCATGCAAATTAACCCAACCAAAATGGATGCAATCATGGAGAGAACAAGAGGCTTTAGTTGCTTCTGGTGATGAAGGAAGCCAAGTTTTCCACCTGTCTTGGCCTGCCTTGGCATCTGCTTAAGGCTACAAAGTTTCAATTATAGAAGATAAATAAATCCCAGATACCAGGGCCTCCACTTGGGTTGCAAGAGGGTGTGGCCAGCCTGCAAACCACCATAGGCTCCTCACCCAGGCTGCCCCACACCCCAAGGGAACTCCCACCCTGATCTGGGACAAACTAGCTAGCCACTACCCTTCAGGGCAAACTAGCCAGCCACTACCCATGCACCAGGCCTCTATCCTACCTAACCCTATCTAATAAAATAATAATATTCAAATTGACCATCACTCCAATACAATATGGCTGTCCCTATGTGGTAAAAGATAACTGCCCTCATGTGGACACAAGATGGCCACCACAAGATGGCCAGCAGGGAGGGGATTTGGGAGGGACCAGGTCTGCAAGGGAGGGCAATTGGGGGCAATCAAGACTACAGGGGAGGGCAATTAAGGATGACCAGGCTGGCAGAGGAGGGAAGTTAGGGTGACTGGGCCTGCAGGGAAGGGCAGTTGGGGTGACCAGGCCTGCAGGAGAAGGCAGTTAGGGGCAATCAGGCTGGCAGGGGAGTGGTTAGGGGGTGATCAGGTGACAGGCAGAAGTGCTTAGGGGCAATCAGGAAGGCAGTTAGGCGAGCAGTTGGGAGCCAGCAGTCCTGGATTGTGAGAGGGATGTCTGACTGCCCGTTGAGGTGGGATTGGGCCTAAATGGGCAGTTGGACATCCCTCAAGGAGTCACAGATTGGAGAGGGTGCAGGCTGGGCTGAGGCACATTCTCCCCTCCTTTTCTTCCCCCACGCCCCCACGTGCATGAATTTCATACACCAGGCCTCTAGTCTCATTATAATTCATAAAATACTTGGAATATTTGTTATAAATGATTAAGTTATACTATGTAATTTCCTAATATAGTTCAACAGCTTAACATTTCTGGCTAAATATGCTGAAGCACAGAGAGAGTTTGTGTCTTCCCATTTTTAATAAAACCCCTTAAAGTAATGGATAAATCTTGCATTGCAATGGAATGATTATTAGATTTGTATCCTTGGAACTAGTTACTCAGCTTTTCTGAGCCTCACTGCTTCTTCTCTAATTTGGGATCATAGCAAAACCTATTTAGTAGGTTGTGAGTTATAAAGGAGGTGATGTACTAGTATATATGAAAGCATTATATAAACTGACACCTAGAAAATCTCTTCAAATATTAACTCATTTTTTCTTAGTCTTAAAAGTAAAAGATTGCTAAAAACAAAACAAGACAAAAAAGAAACCCACAATAATAACCAAAAAACCACCACTAGAATGCTTCCTTTTGCAAACCTCACATGGGATGCTAGCAAACATTCTGCCAAACATTCTCTAGAATACACTGATGCCTCAAAGGGATCAGATTTTACAGACATTAGCAGACTTAGAGTAATTATCTTAGATATTCAATGTTAATAATCCATTTTTTGCAAGTTTGTTCTTTTTTCTTTTTCTCTATTTTATTTACTTCCTGGTTTACATATTGGCTGGGTGAGAGAAAGCCAACTCTCTCCATGGGGAGGAATTGTGATTGATCAACAGATGATCAACTGTGATTATGTGGCACGGGATTTCTGACTAATACATTTAGAAAAGCTCCTAAGTGACATATTATAGTTAGTGATTTACCTTTCTACATTGAGATTCATATAATCATGTCATAACCATATCCTGGCTTTTGAAATGCTTTTCAAAAGATCCCTAAAGTCAGTGCAAATCTTCTTTTTACTATGATTCCAAATTTGTCTTTAGAAAAAAATTTTCATAAACCCTCTCCCTCCCATTTTTTTTCTTGTTAGAAAAGGAAAAGGGAAGAAAACAAGTATGCCACAATCACTCTAATAAACTTTTAAAACCATGGACATTTCCATACCTTAGGAGAGCCACAGTCACATTCTTCCCCTACTTCCAAAAGCTGGTTCCCACACATTGGTTTTGTTATTATATTTTTAGGAATTGGTGCTTCCAGCAGGCACTTTGGTTTATGAGATAAAATGTATCTTTCAAAATGTGAGCGGCAAGATGCACTGAAATCCTTTGGGAATTTTGAACTGTAAGCAGAAAATGATCAGGGATACCATGATATACTGTAATAGACAAACATGAGAACCTGACCTGTCTGAAACTATTACCAGCTCAATGGAAATTCCAAATTTAGTATCTCTCTAGGCTTGCACTGTGCTACATGTGGAAGGTGACAGAGCATGCTACTATGCTGGTTGGAAATTTTTTCTAGACACTCAGTATAGTGCTAGAGTAATTTAAATTCCAACCTGGATTCAGTACTATACTAATTGGCAGGAGCTTCACTATTTGTTATCTTTGGCTTATTTAGTCACTTAGTGCTGAGAAGTAAGTGATAACAATAACCTAGTGAAAGGAAGTAATTGCAGACTTCCATGTTCTATGTTCAGGAGTTAGTTTTATTCATTTTATTTTATCCCAAATCCTTGCAAGCATCTGGTATCAGAAGGTAATTAATAATAGAAAAAAATTATTGACTGATTGGTGATGGATATAATTGTAATCATCTTAATTAGAAATATATTTTTGAAAATATACTATTTAAAGTTAAAATAACATAGTCACCATACTTATGCTCTATCTTGATATATTTAAAAACCTTAAGTAATAAGCCCTAATAACTGGTAAAACTTGTGCATCAAGAGGCTTGAGGGTAAATTAATGGGATATACAGACCTTTGTAAAATAAATAAATAAATAAATACACAAAAAACAAAAACAAAAATATGCCCATCCAATTATACGCCCATCTGAATTCTTTAAGATTTAAGAAACATATGTATTTTTTTCTGTATTTTGACAAGGTCTTACCTCAGATATTGATTCATAACACAACTCCCAGATGGACACTTAGTGTTATATGGAGCATCAGGCATACCAAGGGCATGGCCCAACTCATGTGACATCACTCCTACAAGAGCTACGTTATTCTTTTTCTTAGCCTTGAAAACATGCAAACATCTGTTATTTCTTTGTTGATCCAATTAGTTCTAAATTGATTCAATGTTCAGTAATAAAATGATAGTTTGACACATAAAAAATAATTAGCCATTAAATTCCTTTTCCTTTCATTGGTTATTGTAAAATGTAAGTAAATATTTGAAATAATTGGTCTCTGTGAATCAACCACTGAGTCAGTTCTTAATAAACATTTGCTGAACTAATGATAATTTCTCAGTAAACCATGGTTATATTGATACATTCTTCATAGGAAGTACTAAAAGATACCATTCTATGTATCCAGAGGCCTCCAAAAACTATTGACATTGGTAGTGCTTGGCCACATCCCACCAACATGCACCTTGTCTGACCTCTCTGGTCATCAATACTTTCAGGCCACAGAGAACATCTGGATTCCCTTTCTCTCCTAATCTTCCTGCTCTTACTTCCTAATACTAATTGAAGAATTAAGCCTTGTGGGAGAGTCAATGTAAGAAAATATTCTGTTCTTTCATCTAAGGACAAAGGCCTACCAGTTGTTTTATTTCTAACTTTATTTGCTGACTCAGCAAGTGCCCATTGTACCAACTTTATATAAGGCATTATGTTGGTCCTTATAGAGGATATAAGAACACAGAGAGCTTTACTACAGGTTTACAAACCTCAATAACAGCAACTGAAGTTGGGGAACACAAGGAATTTGAGGCTGCCAGCCCTACACGTCGATTGTTGAAGCCAATTCCACTGTATAAAAATTATAGGTACACAGTCACAATCAGTCTTTAGAACCATAAGCTGTTGCCAGTTATATTTTATATTTTCATGGTAACCCTACCCTTTATATATTTACTGGGACCCAGAAAAGCTTATACTATTCCATAGAATTATTTTTAATATATATTTTTTATTGTTGATAGTATTATAGATATCTCCCATTCACTTCCCCCTTTACCCATCTTCTCCCAGCTCATACCCACCCTCAGGTCTTCACTACTCTATTGCCCCTGTGCATGGGCTACGCATATCCTATCTAATAAAATGGCAATATGCAAATTAACCATCACTCTGTCACAAAGATGGCAGCACCCATAGCTGCCTGGGCACTGTGTCCCATGCACCCCAGCCCATGCACTGAACCTCTAGTAAGTATATAAGTTCTTTAGTTTATCGAAGAACTTATTCTGTATAATTATAGAGCTTGTCCCACATCTAAGAATCAATTTTAGTGATCTGATACAGGTCTAATAATTTCACAAGTGAATTGTTAAGAATAGGACTTCAGAGAATCCAAGATGGCGGCATAGGTAAATACCTACACTGCTGCCTCGCACAACAATTTCAAAACTACAACTAAAAGAGAACAAACATTATCCAGAACCATAGGAAAGCTGGCTGAGTGGAAATTCTATAACTAGAAGGAAAGAGAGGGGCTCACAGAGACCCAGGGGAGTTGCAAAAAGCTGAGGTACAGAGACGCATGCGTGCAGAGAGCAGGTGCCAGAGAACCTGGCTGGCTTTCTCTGACAGGAGGGAGACAGAGACTCTCAATGGCATTGAACCCCTTATCCTATGACACTAAACACCAGATCCAGCCGAAACTCATATGGTGGGGTGGGGGGTTTGGACTGTGAAAAGGGAGAAGTGCACAGAAATTTGGGGGAATCACAAAAGATCAGAAGTCTGGTAGAGCGCACGGCACTGTGCGCAGAAGACCGACTGCAGATTGTGCCACTGGCTTTCAAGAGTGGGCGGGTGACAGACCCTCCCAACTGCATCACTTCTGACTCCACTAAAGCCCGGTTTTGGGTGAAATCCTGGGGACCCAGATTCCTATGGTCCCAGAGCACAGGGGCGCCAGAGGGGCAGCAGTCTAGAGGCACTGTGAGAGAGTGCGCGTGTGCACAGGGACTCCTCCAGCAATTACCCAGTCACCTGAGACTCAGGGGCCGTGGAGGGCGGGGCCGACTGGAAGGCAAGGCAGTCCTTTAAGCCCTGAGACTCCACCCACCCCAAGCTCAAGAGAGGTTTTTGCGGTTTTTCAAGTCTGGTATCATAAGGCTGAATCCAACACAGAAGTTCTCCTGGCATAGTGAAAATGCCGAGACAAGGGAAGGGATCACAAACAAAAGAAATGGAGGAAAACATATAGAGTGCAAAACCATGCTTATAAGGTTTTTCAAGAATATCCTAGAAAAGTTGGATAAAGTTAGCGAGTCCCAAGAGGAGATGAAAAAGAACCAACTAGAGATGAAAAAGAACCAACTACAGACGGAAAAGATCCAACTAGAGATGAAAAAGGACCAACTAGAAATTAAACATTGACTGAAATAAAAAATATTATACAGAGATCTAACAGCAGACTAGAGGAAAGCAAGAATCAAGTCAAAAATTTGAAATATAAAGAATCAGAAAACACTCAACTGGAAAAGTAAGAAGAGAAAAGAATCCAAAAATATGAAGATAATCTAAGGAGCCTCTGGGACAGCTTCAAGTATACCAACATCAGAATTGTGGGGGTGCCATAGGAAGAGAGAGAGCAAGATACTGAAAACCTATTTAAAGAAATAATGACTGAAAACTTCCCACATCTGGTAAAAGAAATAGACTTACAAGTCCAGGAACCACACAGAACCCTATATAAAAGGAATCAAAAGAGGACTACATCAAGACACATCATAATTAAAATACCAAGAGCAAAAGACAAAGAGAGAATATTAAAAGCAGCAAGAGAAAAACAGTTAATTACCTACAAGGGAGCACCCATACGATTGTCAGCTGATTTCTCAACAAAAACAATGCAGGCCAGATGGGAGTGGCAAGAAATACTCAATGCAATGAATAGCAAGAACCTACAACCAAGAATACTCTATCCAGTAAAGCTATCATTCAGAATTGAAGGGCAGATAAAGAGCTTATTTTTCACAGATAAGAAAAAGCTAAAGGAGTCCATCAGTTTCAAACCAGTATTATATGAAATGCTGAAAGGTACTCTTTTAGTAGAGAAAGAAGAAAAAGGTAAAAGATAAAAAATTATGAACAACAAATACATATCTATCAACAAGTAAATATAAAAATTAAGTGAATTGAAAATTTTATCAACAGAATAAACTGGGAGCACAGAAAGGGAGTGGACTGATAATTCTCAGGGGGAAAGGGGTGAGAGGTGTACAGGGAGACACTGGACAAAAATCATACACCTATGGATGACGTCAATGGGAGGGAGGTAAAGGTAAAGGGAAGGGTGGGAGCCAGGTGGAGGGGAGCAATGGAGGGGAAAAAAGAAACAAATGTAATAATTTGAATAATAAAGATTTAATTAAAAAAAAAAGAATAGGACTTCAAGCTCTCTAATAAGTGGTTTGGGGTTATGTATCTGAACAGTAAACTCTGATAAGAAACCTTTGGGTTAATTATTTTCTCCTGTTTACTCATGCCTGGCCCTGGCCAGTGTATGCTCACCTGAGTAGCTGAGCATGGTCATGGGTCTTCATTTTCCCCAAGTTAGAAAGATGCCACTTCAGAAAGTTGTCAAAGGTGATGCCTGTGTTGGGTGCCACCTTTATCTTATCACCATCAGACCAGATTTCCATACCTACCAAGGCCACTTGAATATCTATAGTGTTATAAATCTGTGGAAAGAGCATTTTTATTCATAAAAATTTTGAGATTTCTTTAATGTTTTAGATCCTTTGCTGACCACAGGTGATGGATACATGTAACTCATTTTGAAAATAAAATTCTCAAATTTGCGTTTGCTATAATATGTATGATTTTACCTTGATGTTTATCCTTATCTGCTAAATTTCTCAAAACTGCTAACCTTACACCATTGTGAGCCTCCCAACTCCTAACTTGGTGAAACCAAAGGGAAGCCTCAGGCCCCAACCAAAGGGAAGTCACATGTTTACAGGACAAATATCTTACCACATTGAGTAGGTTCATCACATCAAACACAAAGCTTCTTATGGAAGTTAGATTTCCCTTATACATGTTATACTGTAAAATACAAAATACAAAGTATAATTAAAATCTCAAACTATAGTGAGAAAGTTGATGAAATATAGAAGTACACATTTTATGTAAACAAATGTCCATTTATTCCATATCTACCTTACATAAGATTCTCTGTTTCAACAAATTGTATTTCAAATGTAAGATTTTATTGGAAAGATAAAAATTAGGCATTGATATAAAATTTTAGTTTTTTTCATTGCATAAAACAAATTAATGGTTTAAATGTTTTAAGCCAATTCAATATTATTAAAATTTGATTATAACTTGTAAAATGTAACTTTCTGTCTGTCTTACTTTATGTTCACCTAATATACTAATAATTTAAAAATATTTTAATAACCCATTCACATTTTTTCACTATTGTACTTGATCTCCTATAGGTATATGGTATTAAGCATATTTCTAATATATTTTGGATATTAAAGGGGGTGGATAAGCAAACACTGTTGTTGGCAAGACAGGTAGAACAGTAAGACAATCTTGAGGACAAGCTCCACATTTTCAGCCAGAATAGTACTATTTCTGTTTGCTGATAAGAAAACTTAAAAGTTGGCTTAACTTGACAAGAAGCACACATATTTCATACTCACAAAGGCATGATCTAGCACCAAAAAGAGATCAATGTATTTCTGAGCCTGAAGAAAGTATTCTTCCTTTACAAAGAGAAAAAGAACATTGTTAATAATTATCTTTAACCTAAAAGTTTGGAATGCTTATAAAGAGCTTTATTTTTTCTTAAGAGAAAAATTAAATTGATGAATAAACAAATAAATTATCGGTTTTTCCTGAACCAGTCATTGCTGAGCACAACATTCTATTACACATCGTTGCTGAGTCTACCAAAAGAAATGATGACATAGGAAAGCTACATTTACCTCTGGGGTATTAAGTGATCTAGCGATCCGAATGTGGCCTTGTTTTCTGCCAACATTTTTTATCCCACAGGTGTGGTTAGCCAGGTCTGGATCCTCCTGGATATATGTCAGGACAACATGTTCTTCTTGGTCTGTGCTTTTCAGAGGCTTGATCATATATCTTTGATCATGATGTGTGAAGAATCCCCTGTGAAACACAGAGACTCGTGTTTGAGGATTCTTTGCCACAGTCACACATACTGACCAGAACAGATTAACACCTCCCCCTTCATCCCAAGCTCACACACACAGTACTAATATATTGGCTTTTGGCTATTTTTTTCTAATGTAAGAGATAATCAATATTTTTCAATACTAAAATATAGCCTGTTTTATTTACTCAGAGAACTGTGAACAATAATTACTAAGATGAAGCTATACCAAAGTAAAAGTTGTCCATACATTTAGCACGTATTTCTTGACATGTCTTAGAAAAACAAGGGAGAATAAACTAAAGGAGTGTATAGATACCAAGAACCCCAGTGAAGAGAAAGAATGATGAGCAGATTAGCCAGAGGAACATTTTGGAAATAGTAGTTTAAAGAATTCCACTTTATAGTAACAATTTTTTTTCAGAAATAGAAAGTTGAATCCATATGATGGAATATTACAAAGTTTACATTATCACTTAAAGTTTCATTTATGAAAGTATCTTATAATAAGGGAAAAGGCTTTGATGTTGTGGTATAAGCTATGTGAGAACAATTATATGTATTTTATTTCATATTTCAGCCACATAAGAGGTATATTTGTCTACATGTACAAAAAGCTGTAAACAGGACAAAATGTTAATCATAGTGGTCACACAGAGGTAATATTTCATGGTGGTTCTTTTCTTATTTGGTTTTTCTTACTTTCCAAAATTTCCCTAATTGATAAGAATTACCTTTTAAATAAGGATAAATACCACACACACACACATTTTTTTTAAAGTATGTTTCACCATGACAAATACAAAGTAGACACTAACAAAATGAAATAGAATGTCTTCAGTGAGTGGGATTGGTCAGTGTAAAAATGGATCCAGATCTCATCAAGGTCCATAGTATAGCATCTTGTTTAAATATTGCTAGGACTTTTACTAAAACAGCAGATTATAAAATGATTGTAAGGATGATACATTCAGCATATTATCGATGGAAACATTTAATGACTATAGATTCAGGAAGACATTTATCTGTGTAATAAAATGATGGTTGATGTTTAATATTTTGGGGAGTAGTTCTCACCTCAACCCATTACAAGTACTAATGCTGGCAACAGAATTCTTTTCATTCAGGATGTGTCCTGTATAGTAGCAGTGTTCCTACAGTTGGAAAAAAGAAAAAAAATTAACTCTGAGAATAAATATACCACAATTGTGGTGGATGCTGTTATCTTCAATATGTAGGAAAAGTTTTTGAGTAGTGACTGGGGCCAGACCAATTCCAAGAAATAAACACAGTGGGAACCTCAGAGGTTTTATGAACTGCTCCACCACCAACCCTGGAAACTAGCCCTATTGAATGAAGAAGGAACTGTCTTTCTGATGCTAATTGGCCCTAAAGGAAAGTCCAGGAAGGTTGAACGTGAGTGGGCTCCTGCTGAAAGTGGATGCTGCATCAGAGAAGTAGCCAGCTGGCCTGAGATCTACAGAACTCCCAGAGAACATTCAGAGTTGAGGGATAACTTGTGAGAATTTGGCTCCCTTTGCAGAGTTCCTAAGACACTGTACATACCATATCAATAAAATGGGGTACACATTTTTCTAGATTCTAGGGTCCTTAAAACACCACACTACCACTCCTGAGCCCTCATAATAATTGATCTCACTTACCATATTAATTGGTATATTAGTGGAATTTCTTTACTATCATCAAAAATCCCTGAAAATTTCTCTAAAACTAGAGATTTAGATATGGTTGATGATCTATATAAGCAAAATAGGGCTCACTTACTTATGTACAGTAATCTAAGAAACCCAATGAATAACCTCCTGTTAAAAAATAAGCTGACTTTTCTTTGGGTTGACATTCCATTGGTGTTTTGCTATCCTTTGGAAGAAACTTTGTTATCATAAACACTTTCTCATAGAAGAATTGTTCCACATGAAAGTATTAGCCACTGCACTTTAATATGAATTAATTTATCATCAGATACTTTCCTTGAAGGTCAGTGTTAGCAAAAATCCAGACAGATATCCATGAGATGAGAGTTTCCATGTGAATAGGAGAGAAAGAGACATTTTATAGCAGAAGTCTTACCTGTGGTATTTTTTAGAGATACACACGTTTGAGATGGCATAGGGGTGGCTCTGAGAAACTCACTTAACTTGGTAATACTCCATGAATAACCTTTTTGTAATCTTTTTATGTTCTTTCTTTGGCTTTGATAATTTATGTCTGACATCTAGACTTTGGCATTATTTGTAGGGTGGTGGTTTAACCAGATATACAGTATATTAATGAAATAATTGTTGACTTCAGAATAAATTCATGTATCATCAGAAAATAGTAAATAGTTTCAGGACATTTTAAAACCTATAGGGAGATTATTTTACCTACTGATAAGGTAGTTTGGGAGAAAAAAAGTAGATTTTTGATTGCTTCAAAAACTGCAGCACTTGGAAGCCTCCTATTACTCCTACCTTTTAAAAATGCTGACTATGCTTTTTAAATCTGTTGACTCATTGGATAGATAAGCAACTTACTTTCAAGTTCTTCAAACAGTTTTAAGTTGTTCTTGGACTTATGAATCTTACAGCTTAAGTGGAAGATCCAGAAAGAGTCCTAGAAAGCATTAAAAACTTACCATGTTCTGAGGACTTGTGGTGATTTCCCCTCCTCTGGGTGAGTAGTAAGTTTCAGTATAGTCTGGCCCCAGGAGATGCCTATAGAGAGCAGAAAGTTGCATAATACACTCTCTATGGTAATAAAGGCTAATTAATATTTCTGACATGATCTCTGGCACTAAAGCAACACTGAGAAGTTGTTGACATTCTGACATACTGATCTTTTTCCATCATTGGAATTCTGCTGCTGATGTAAATCAAAGTGTTAACTATACCTGTTAAATCTGAGGGAAAAAATGGCCTTGGCTGCCTTTTAACTGCAAATTATTTAAGCTCAAAATTAGTTATTTGGGGATTCTTTCCACAAAGGACAGATCCTTCACAGCGTTCCTGAAGAGTATTGGGTCACAAATATGCATAAAGGACCATTGCATTCTGAGAGAATTTTACTGACTGCCATAGAACTCAGGGGAGATCCATCCCTGAGATCTACCTGAAGACTGTGTGCCCTGAATGAACGTGGGCATACATTTTTATAAAAGTAATGGAAAGTCATATCAAAGGTTTAAGTTTACCTGGGGAGAAAATAATTTCTGCAAATTCTAAGAAGAATCTGGGAAGAATGTCATTTATATGAGCAGCTCTCTTTGTTTTATAATTTGCATGTAATTTCGTATGGAAGCATCAACATATCTGAGATAACATTAGCACAAATGCAACTAAAACATCTAAAACTCAATGTCTTGATGTCTTTTACCTAAAATTATACTAAATAAGGTCTTGAGATTTATTTTGCCATATTCTCTTAATACAAATCACTGATTAAACTTTTAGAAAATTAACTTACTTGGTTTTTTGTAGATAAAGAATGACTTCTCCATTTAATATAATCTGATACTGAAGTTCAGGTTCATATTTTTCCTTAAAAATGTAATTATATAATATCAATTTATAATTCTGAGTCTAGCTAAAATAAACAGTATAATAACATATATTGTATAGAAGAGTAATTGCAAGTGCATTTAAGACAAAAGCATATCTCTCATGCCTTTATAAATGTGTATTTAGATAGATTTCAAAAGTACAATAACATGGTAATGATACTTAGAGATTAAACTAATCTGTAGTTTAAACTAATGTGAGATAGGGACTAATCATTTGCCCTGTGTACAGTAGACAGTCACTAATGGATCACTAATGGGCTAATAATAAGGCACATATTTTATTATTATAAAATAAAAGCAAATATGCTAAAGAAAATCAACTCCAACCCTGCCAATATATATATACATATATATATGCCTAAGTGACTGGCTGACCATCCGGCAGCTATGACATGCACTGACCACCAGGGGGCAGATGCTCAATGCAGGAGCAGAAATCACAGACATGGAAACATGAAACAAACTAATGAATCTCAGAGAGAAGGAGGAAGAGGGGAGGGAGAGAAGAGATTAATCAAAGATATTATATGCATACTAGAGGCCCATCCATGCACTGATAGGGTCCACTGGCCTGACCTGTGGGGATCAGGCCGAAACTGACTCTACAACATCCCCTGAGGTGTCCCAGATTGCGAGAGAGTGCAGGCCAGGCTGAGGAACTCCACCAGTGCACAAATCCATGCACCCAGCCTTTAGTGGTTATATAAAGTAAAAACTATAAACTGATGGAAATACTTGAAATAATATAATAGTTAAAAAGTTAATATCCTTAATATATTTTAAAAATCTTATTAATAAGATAATGTTCATCTTTCCATTATAGACAAAATAGCCAAGGAAAAGGCAATTCATTGGCTGCTTTTTACTCTCCCTCCCCTCCACCATAGTAGAAACTTGAAGAAATGCCTAAGTAGTTTTATTCTTTCTGATCAAGTAAAGCAGTTAACTCCCTTTATGCTGCTTAAATGTAAAGGCATTCTAAGAAATCCCGTGTTCTCTCCTGGATGAAGATTAAACCATGAGATGTTGACTATGACATCACTTCTGTTAGTTAAAAGGCTCTTTATTGTCTCTTCAGAAGATTGTAAAACTCACAGTCATTTATATTACTTACCTCTTTACCATCTGTCTCTGTCTGGTTGTTCTGTATCTCTCTTTTGTGTAAAATGTGCAGTTTTTTAGGATGAACTACTTCATAGCCTTCAAATTCAGGCTTCCTTATGGCTATTGCTAAGGAAAAAGAGATAATCCTATCTAATAAGAGAATAATATGTAAATTAACCACCACTATGCAATACCCACAAGCCATGCCCACCAGCCAATCAGAAACAAGCATGCAAATTAACCCAACCAAAATGGCTGCGGCCATGGAGCGAGGAAGAGGCAGCCTTGGGTTTCTCTAGCAATGGAGGAAACCAAGCTTTCCACACACCCTAGAGGGCCCAGGCCTCCACTCAGGCTACAAGGTTTTAATTATAGCAGATAAATAAATCCCCCCAAAATGGTGGCAGCCACAGAACTGGAGAGAGCAGGAGGCTAGGGTTGCCCCCAGCACTGGAGGAAGCCATAATGATCCTGGTTCTGGGAAGACATAATGATCCTAGAACAATGCTTGGGATATCTCCCAATATGTATAAACTCTGGGTCAGAAAGGGCAGGTTTTGGATTAGAACACAGTTTAGTGGAGCCAGGAATTCTTCCCGCAGTAATCCAGTTTCTTCTTCTTCTATTGTCCTATACAAAATTGTGAATTGTTCTTTTAATGTTCTCAGTAGTTTCTGTATTCTTTTTTATGTATTTTGCTCTCTGTCATACAAACCCTGACTAACTCCCTCCCCCCAAAAATATCAAATATTTCATTGAATCCTAGCTGGTTTGGCTCAGTGGATAGTTGGCCTGTGGACTGAAGGATGCCGGGTTCGATTCAGGCCAAGGGCACATGCTTGGGTTGTGGGCTCAATCCCCAGTAAGGCATGTACTGGAGGCACTTAATAAATGATTCTCTCTCATTATTGATGTTTCTCTCTTCCTTTCCCTTCCTCTCTGAAATTAATAAATAAATATATTTAAAAAATATCTCACAGACAGATAATTCTTCATTCTACTAACAGTTATTTTATTTCTCAGTGAAACAATAAATCATTATGGTCTTTCATTAGCATTTGCTCTCAGACTTTAGATTTAATAGGAAATAATGTTTTTGTTATTCTCAGTTGGAACAATTTTAAAGTATCAGAGACCCAGAAGAAAAATTTTATGTAGACTAACTGTTCTAGATTTACTTGGAATTACATTATGTAGATAATTTTCTATTTTACTTGCATATAGTAAGAAAATAACTGATATTGGAGCCAAAATTTGGTCTTGAATTCTAGTTTAATGACCTTGTAAGTTAGCTTGTAAAAGTCACTTCAATTTCTATCAGTTTATTTTCCTAAAGTAGAGGTTGGTATACAAGTCACTTAGCATAAACTTTATAAAATTACTTAATACCAGGTGGCAGGCAACCCTTATCTATTTTATTTTCTTTACTCATTCAATTATCCACAGAAACTCGGTTGGTTTTGTTTTTAAATGTTTCCATTTTCACAGACAAGTGTCAATGGTTAGAGACAAATTCTCATTCAATATTGACAGTCAGTGTGACCTTAGCAATTCTATACCTGGCTGATGTGGACAACCTGAAGGGAAGCAGTAAGTAATAAAATCGCTTCTAATCAACCCTCAAAGTTCTGCTGTTATGCTATCCTAAGAAGAATTTACTATACATAAAGAAAAGAGCCTTTACAAATATATTACTAGAAGTTCTTATCAAAAGAGAATATGAACCCTATTATGGAAAGAGTTCTAATTAGAGTGAAATTAGAGTGAATTTTAATAATATCTAGTCCCAACTCTAATACTAACTTGTCAGTTGGTCAGTTAATTTTTAATGTTGCTACTAATGTAATTATGTCTAACAACTCTAATTTTACTTAAGAGTCTTCCTTGTCATCTATCCTAGTGCAGCACTTGAATAAATTGTGTATTTAGGTAAATGATTGTCTTTTTAGAGGGTAGAAATATTAATGGTATTTAAGATAACATGGGTGATGGGCAGAAAATTCTTAAATTCTGGTCTGGAAATTAATTATCTGCTGTTATTACAAAATAAAATATAGAACTTGTAGGATCGTTGAATAAGATGACATTTCAGAGAAATCTTAATTAAATTATTATGCCAATCACACCTTGACGATGAGCACAATTTATGTAAATTGAGTAAATATACTAAAATACAAATAGTAGTGATGTTTTTGTCATGTGAGCATGCCACTTTCTTAAGAGTACTTTAAAAATGCATTAAATAGTTTGACTTTTGTATAAAATGTCAATATATCAGCACTTACCTTCAGTTTGTACAATGAGCCAGAGAACAGAGAGCAGGACCAAAGACATATTGATGACTGCAGTTAACTGAGAAGTCCCACACAGCATGAAGATGTACTCTCCCCAGCTATTTCTCTTCCCCTGTATTACAAATTGAAAAATAAATCTCAAACTTTATTTACGAGATTGGGATATGTTTATTAATGGTGCTGAGAAATTGCCAAGAAACTGCAGTATCAAGATTGTGAAAATGTTCCTCATTGATGAGATGTGTTTATGTCTGTGGTTATAGTCTGTTAAAAATCACTTACAGACATCTGCTGGTCCTAATGCCTCTAGAACAGTGGAAAAGTCCCAGCTGAGACATTTATGCCTATGTATATATTTACATACTTGTCAAACTAACTGAACCATCACCCTTGTTCTTCTAGAATGTTATAGAAATTGATCTACAAATTTAGAAAACAAATCAGTAGTCTTTACATATTTTGTGAAACTGGTACAGAAAATACAAAATTGATAGAACAAGTACCCAGAAAAGTTATAAACTAGCATATTGGAATCTCTCTGTCCCTCAGTCTCCTTTTCTGTGAAATGGGATGATGATGATAACAATACCTACTTCAAGTTTTTTATAAATTCATGTAAGGTGCCCTGGCTGGGTGGGTCAGTTGGAAGGCATATTGTCACTTGCACCAAAAGGTTGCAAGTTTGATTCTCTATCAGGGCATATATCTAGGTTATGGGTTTGATTCCCAGTTGGGGCACATGTGGGAGGAAACCAATTAAATTTTCTCTCTCACATCATTGTTTCTCTCTCTCTCTCTCTCTCTCTCTCTCTCTCTCTCTCTCTCTCTCCCCCTCCTTTCTCTTTCTCTCCCCCTCTTTCTTTGAAAATCAATAAAAACATATCCTTGGGTGAGGATTAAAAGAATTCATATAAGGTAAAATATACACATGCATGCCCATATGCACATAAAATTGTAAAGAAATGTAATTCTCTTGACAGTGTTAGCATCAAACAAATTATACCACATATGAGATATGTTTGAAGTGCAGTATGAGTTCTATTGCAGAAAAATAACAATATTTTCTGATTTTTTTCATGGTCATAAATATCAAGAATATACTAAGGAAAAAAAGTTGAAAACCCTCCTGTGATCCCTCCCTATGCTGGCCATCCTCCCTCATCCCTCCCCAGCATCAATCATGCACTAGTGGGGTTCCTCAGCCTGGCCTGTGACCTCTCACAATCCAGGAGGCCTTGGGGGATGTTAAAGAGCTGGTTTCAGCCCAACGGTAGAACAACCAGTCCTATGACACCACTGACCACCAGGAGGCAGATGCTCAATGCAGGAGCTGCCCCCTGGTGGTCAGTGTTCTCTTGCTCAGCCAGAAGCTGGGCTCACAGCTGGAGAGAAAAGCAATGTTGGTGGAAGCCTCTTCTGCCTCTGTGGCAGTTGGACATCTCCCGAGGGCTCCTAGACTGTGAGGGGGTGCAGGCTGGGCTGAAGTAACCTCCCTGAATGCACGAATTTTGTTCACCAGACCTCTAGTCTATGTATATAAAAGCCTAAATGACTATTATGACTGAACAACTGGAATGACTGGAGTGACTAGTCAACCAGTCTCTATGACACATACTATGTACCACCTTCTTTGCATACAGCTCAATGCAGGAGCTGGCCGCTGGTGGGCAGTGTGCTCCTGCAGCCAACCTCTCCTGGCCAATCTCCCGCAGCCCCTCCTTCCAGCCACCCAATCTTCCACAGCCCCTTCTCTACTCTGGCTGACTTACATCCCACAGCCCTCGTCTTCCACACCTGGCTAACCCCCCATGGCCCTTCTCCCTTGCTAACCATCCCCTCCATTGGCCCAATGACTGGCCAGATCAAAGGACTCCATCCATGCATGAATTGTGCACTAGGCCTCTAGTATACTAATAAAAGGAGAAAAACAAAAGAAAATTAATTTTTTTAGATTTTAGTGCTTATTGTATAAAGGGTTTTGGGAACCTATATTTTTTTGGAATAGCATTATGACATAATGTTGTATATTAAGACTTTATTTTAATGACTTTAGAATATTGCTCTGTGTGTAGGTTACATGTGTCTTTGTATGTGTATATTTCTTTGATTGCATTTATAGTTATTTCTTTTGGATAAGTTACTAGAAGTGGTATTATTTACTTTAAAAAATAAATTAATTTGAGGTTCTTGGTATGCACTAAACATGTACTTCCTAGAGAATTAGTATCAAATTAAATTTCCATTTATAGAATTTAAACCCTAAAATCTATCTTTAATTACTGAGCTTATTTTTACAGATACATTTGGAAGTTGATTACATCTGATTATAAGTTTTACCATTACTTCTCTATATCTATGGGTTTTGTTTGAGTCAGTTAAGTTTTTTATATTATTTTATATTGCATTTGCTGGTTCAGAAGATCAACATTCATTAAATTTTAACAAAATATAATCTCAGTTAACCTCTCTGCTATCAAATAATACAAGACCCTGGGATGGTGTAACACATCAGCATCCTACCTCTTGCCACTTAGGAATTATTGTCAAATATTTTAGTTCTATTATGATTTCCACCTGAAAATTAGTCAATATCAACAGTTTTGTGCTTTATTCAGATGACCTATTTGAAATTATTCACATGTATACCACCTTCTTTGCATGCTGGTCCTTTAGAAAAAATGTTTCTTTGCAAAATAAATTCTTTAATAAATTATTTATTACAAAAATTCTGTTTTTAGTCTATTAAATGAAAATTAAACATACAAGTATTGCAAGGTAAATTAAATATTTATTGAGATCATTTTAAATTTGAGTTAGTATTACACTGAGTTAGCATTGAGTAATACATTAATATAAAACTAATAATATTTCTGGGCAAGCGAAGATGACCTTGATATTATCCTTACTATTGAGATATTCCTGCAATAAAGTATAATGGAGATAAATCTTCAAACAGATATAGTTTATACATTTGGCAAACATTATGAATGAGGTTTGTGCATTGTATTCAGGTAGAATTTAGAAGCATATGTTTGGTGGGTAGAAAGAGTCAGGTAATATTGGCTAGAAAAGAAATAGGAGAGAGAAAACTATATGAGGAGAAGCCTGGAGTATCCTTGTGGAACTACAATGTATTATCCGTAACTTGAATATAACATAAAAAATAATAGGTGTCTGACATAAAGTTTGTGAGATGTGCAGGAGCCAAGTTATTGAGAGAAAAATGCTAAAGGCCTTACTGAAGAAGGTACACATCTGAGAAATATTTAGCTCATAAAATTGTTCAACTTTATAGTTGATTGGGTGGCAACTGATGGAGACAGAGAAATCTTGAATCAATTCCAAGGTACGTGGTCAGTTGATAGGAGTTGCTCTCTAGTTACACCCCTTCAAGGCAGGAGGTATATATCATGATTTACCCTTCAGGAGCACAGCACCTTGAAGATAATTGATGTTGATGTTCAAGAATGTTCATTGAACATTCGTACCATGAAAGGAATTTGTAAACTACATTTTTTTCCTGGAATACTGGAACTATATATTTGATAGTTGAATATAAACATAAAAATTACAACTATGGAAATAACATTAAAAAGATTATTTACCTGATGCATCTGGAGGCTTTGAAGAATGAAATATATATATGGACCCTTATGAATACAATATCCAAGGATTAAATAAACATAGGATTTAATTTATGATCATAAAACTAAGAAATCATGATGAACATCCTGACCACAGAGAATGTTGTTCCCATAAAACTTGCAACTTAATACTCTGTTTCCTTATAAAGAATATTTGATGACTCATGACATGTTTATTATCGAACCAGAAATGAAAATTGAATGGCAACATGGATAAAATTACAGTAAATCCTAAGAAATACCCTTAAAATGGGTGCAAGGTAACAAAGTCATTGTATGGAGAGTGAGATTTCACATATGCTAGGTTGAAAAGACAGAAGGTGAAAGGTAAATTTTGTTTGCTGGTGAATAAAGGTCTCTAAGTATTTCAGTGAGAGAGGAGTGAGAGAGGGTTCAGTAGGGTGTGCTAATTTATTCAAAAATATTTAGAATTGTTTACGTTCTTATTTTCTAGGCTTCATATAATGGTTTTTGGATGTGAGTTTAATACTAGAATTGTGAAGGAAATCACACTGAACAGTATGTGGGACAAGGCATAAGGAAAAAGAAAATGTAGCCCTAACTGGTTTGGCTCAGTGGATAGAGTGTTGGCCTGTGGACTCAGGGGTCCCAGGTTTCATTCCAGTTAAGGGCACGTACCTTGGTTGCCGGCACATCCCCAGTAGGAGGTATGCAGGAAGCAGCTGATCGATGTTTCTCTCTCTCGTCAATGTTTCTAACTCTCTATCCCTCTCCCTTCCTCTTTGTAAAAAAACAATAAAATATGTGTTTTTTTTAAAAGAAAAAGAGCATATAGAGAGGGTAAGAGGGGTATATTTTGGGTATTAACTATAGAATACTTCCAGCTATGATAGACTAACTTATATCAGTGCAGTTCTGCACTAGTGATGTCTTTTTAAAAAATATATATTTTATTGATTTTTTTTTACAGAAAAAAATTGTGGTTATAGTTCGTTAAAAATCACGTACAGAAGGAAGAGGGATAGTTAGAAACATTGACGAGAGAGAAACATGGATCAGCCGCCTTCTGCACACCTCCTACTGGGGATGTGCCCTGAGCCAAACCAGTTAGAGCTGCTAGTGAAGTCTTAATGTTCTAGAGACAACAATGTAGGCATATAACAACTATTAGAAGGCATTTAGAATAGCTAAGGCAACAAGAAATGGAATGTGCAAGATTTCAAAAAGAAAGGAAGTTACACAGAGGTGAGCTTGACATCTCCCCCTCCCACTCCATGTTTTCCTTCAGGCATTTAGCAATTAGGTTCCAGATGAGAGGATGAGAAGCTGAGCAGAGTTCTCAGTAGCCTCACACTGCTACCAAGACAAATTTGGAATTAAAGGTCCCCAAGAAGGTGGGAAACTAATAAACTCCTGAGGATGAGTTGAGATCTATGAAAGACAGCACTCTCTTAATAAAGGCAAACACTAAATACTCAAGCCTTTACAAATGGAAAACTAGTTTCTGATCAGCTCAGTCCCCGATTATATTAAGGTGATCTACCTCTAGATTAATGGCCTGCTAGAAGAAAAGGTACATTTTGGTAGAAATACACAGTGAAAAACCATACAGAAAAGCAAGTATACCATTTGCTATATGCAGAGTCGTGGGTAAATATCACATACATATTTGAAAAAGGAAAGGGCTATACTTCTACTGAAATACATTTCCCAAACCGGCAAAACTCAGCTATAATTTGAGATATCATATAGTGGTTTTAGGGGGAAGGATGGAATATAATGACTGCAAGGAGGTATGTTTGACATTTCCAGGGCACTGTTAATGTTACATTTTTCTTGAAGGATGTGATCAGTACATGGGATATATGTCTTGTGAAAACTCATTAAGCTGTACAATTGTAAATTTTGTATATTTCTCTAAATATGTATAATAACCTTAATTAAAATTTTAAAAAGTTGTTACATATATATGTGTGTGTGTGTGTGTGTGTGTGTGTGTATGTGTGTGTGTATGTATGTATCTATCCACACATAAACATACATATTTGTCTTGAACACATCAACAATTCAAAACATTTGCTTTGGCCTGGCCAGCATGGTTCAGCAGTTGAGTGTCTACCTTTGAACCAGATCACTGTTTTATTCCAGTCCGGGTACATGCCCTGGTTGCAGATTCAATCCCCAGTAGGGAGTGTGCAGAAGGCAGCCACTCATTGATGTTTCTATCTCTCTCTCTCCTTTCCTCTCTGAAATCAATAAAAATATCAAAAATAAAGTAAAAGAAAAAAATACAAAAACATTTGTTTTGTTGGAAGCCTGTTTTTTTGTTTTGTTTTGTCTTTGTTTTGTTTTGTTGTTTTTTGTAAAACTTATTGTTACAGTCTGATTTATACAATCAATAAATATCATCTTTTTAAAATTAGCTCTTATGAAATCTCCATGTGTTGTTGTTGTTGTTTTTTTAATTCAAAGAGCCACTATACTATTGAAGCTGTTATAAAGGCTTTTGCTACAGTGCTTTTTTTTTTTATAAGTACACATCATTTTGAATCTGTGTATCTTATCTAGTCCCTTGTGGAAGGGACATAATTATTTAATCTTCCCTAAGATTAACATCTCTTATAAAACAAATATTAATTTGAAGAAAGAGATATATCAAATCCTGCCAACATGTTTCATCAGTTGACTTCCTATAGACCATTCTTTAAATGCAATATAAGGAGATTAAATGTGTACTTTATTTTACTTGGGAAAGTACTTATAACTAATAAAAATAACCTTAAAGCAAGGCAATGAAAGCAAAAAAAAAAAGACCAGTTCATGTTTGATATATAAACTTTATAGAATCTATAATATAATTGCCTATATAGGGATCAATTTTTCTTATTGGGTATCAAGTGAAGATAATTGAATAATTACAGTACTTGATTTATAACACATTTATCCACATATTCTATTTTAAATAAAGATTAAGATTTTATTTGTTAATTATTCATTTTCAATAATGTGTAAGTACTGAGAAGACATCCCCCAAGACAAAAGCTTCAACCTTTGACCATGACCTACATCTAACCAGTATCTATCTCAACACATATGTTTTCCTTCCCACTCTAAATTAATCATTGTCTTGAATACTGTGTCCATCATTCCTTTCCTTCTCTTTTTCAATAATACTACTGAATCTATATATTGTTTTACTTATCTGTTGCTGAATAACAAACTATCAAGGCTCTCTACCTCATTTATACTAAGATCAAGGAGAAGGTGGCTGTCATGCCTAGTATTGCTCAGTGAAAATGAAAGGTCCAGTCTCTAAGCTTTGTCTAATAGCTCCCCAGAATGGGGTTGAGGGGTCTGAGGACAAACAAGTAAGTGTGGAAATCTAGACTTTCCATTTAGCCTTTGCTGGGTAATGAGAGTGTAGCCACACATATTTCTGTAGCGTTTGGCTGGAGTGGAGTATTTATTGTTTAATGTCTTATGTTTTGCTAGCCTGTTTTGTTCCTGGTCCATTGGCTAAAGTGAACAGACTTTTGTTGGCACTTTCCTTATCTTTGTCCATTGAAATTTCAGGTTTGTGGCTTCTTCAGGTCCAATCTGTACAAAAAAAGGAAACCCAGGGAACTCAGCACTATGTCCTTCCTTGCATCCCAAGGTCCTAAAAGTTCCATCTTCTCTGCACCTTTCAGAGTCTTATTATGTTTAATACATATAGGTTATAGTTGTACTTCATATGACAAACAGGAAAAATAATATATTTACTTCATATTCCTATTAAATTATTAATTTTTTTCTATTTTATCTAAGTTTCTGAATTTTTTTTAACCATAAAATTTCCTTACTACATTGTTATTAATCTAAAAAATCTATCATGTCAACTCTTTCTTTCCCAATAGTGGTAATTTCTGCTTTCTCCGTATACTTGATGCGATTAGTAAAAAATTACCAATTTATTTTTTCTTTTCAAATAACCAAATTATAGAGTTGTTAATTTCTTTTGTTATATTTCCAGGGTGGACTCTATTATTCCCTATTTTGAAATCATTGATTTTAAATAACATAAGCCTTAGACATTTTCATAGCACTATCCAACAAAATTTTATCACTTTAATTTCATTATTTTTCACTTTAAAAATATCTCCTGCTGAGACCGGTTTGGCTCAGTGCATAGAGCGTCGGCCTGCGGACTGCAAGGCCCCGGGTTCGATTCCGGTCAGGGGCATGTACCTTGCTTGCGGGCACATCTCCAGTGTGGGGTGTGCAGGAGGCAGCTGATCAATGTCTCTCTCTCATCGATGTTTCTGACTTTCTATCCCTCTCACTTCCTCTCTGTGAAAATCAATAAAATATATGAAAAAAATATCTCCTAATTTCATGTTTTTCATTAACTCATAAGATTTTTAAGTGTGCTGGTTAATATACAAATATTTGAAATTTTCTACGATATCTAATTTAATGGAATTTTAATGTATTTCAGTTATGTTCTGGGAAAATTTTTGTAACATTTCAGCCTTTTGAAGTATAAGAGACACATTGATCAGCATATTATCTCTCTTAGTGAAGGATCCATGCTCTTTTTAAAATTACATATTTTTATGGTTCTGAATGTAGTACTATTTATTAATTAAGCTGTACTAGTTGCCTACTTGATAGTGTTGTTCAAGTCTTCTACTAGTATAACTGTACTCTTAACATTTTCCTCATTATTCTATCAGTTCCTGAGAGAGGTATTTTAAATTACCTACCATGGTTGTGAATTTATGTATTATTTAAAGTTAATTAGTTTGCATTTCATGTATTTTGAAGCTTCATTTGACATGCATAATATTTAAGATTACTGTGTTTTCATGATGTATGTCCCTCTTTATTTCCAGTTGTATTTTTATATAAAATCTACTTTTCTAATATTTTATAGTCATACTAGTTTTCTGATAAAGACTGTTTGAATAGTATTTGTTTTTTTTTCATTCAACTCTGTCTTTACAGTACCATTAAATACTATATGTTTCTCGGGGAATAAATAGGACTTTTTAAAGACTTTCTGGAAAATTTTCTCTATTTGCTCTCTGCAATTTACTGACTCGTTCCTCAGTTCTATGTATTCTACTATTCATTCTACTAGTCTGCATTTCAACTACTATATTATTTGAAACATTTTTATTTATTGGAGTGACATTGGTGAATAAAGTATACATTGTGTATAATGCATTGTGTGTTTACCACCTAAAATCAAATCTCCTTCCATCGCCATTTATACCTCCTTTACCACCTCCTTCCCCCCATCTGAACAAACAAGACAAACAAAATCTCATAGACACAGATAACAGTATGGTCAACTATCATATTTTTATGCCTAGTATTTTTCCTCAGCTTCATTTTTCATATTTTTTATTTGTTTTCATTTTGTATTTGGAATATCTTCCCTTATGCCTTTTAATAGCTTTATTATTTTTGGCCCCTCTCATATCATCTTTCTGCATAGGTTGAAATTTTTAATCCAATATATTCTTTGGAAATGTTTCTGTTCCTTAATTATGTTGTTTTGGGTCATTTTTACGACAACACCATTGTTTTCTATTAAGCAATGCTTATGGAGAAGAGCACCCTCAGATATTGTCAGCAGCAAAAACTTAGGGAGTGGCAAGTTGATGAATGTCCACAGGGTGGAAAACCTCAAATACCTGTAGTATCAGAAAACCAGTCTATTCATTACTCCTACCCACAGACTGCTCTCAGATCAGATGTTCAGCTTTTGTTCCCCGAGAAGCAGCATTGGAGAATAACTCTTCAGCTGTCATTCTAAGGGCTGCAGTGAGAAAATCACTGTCAGAAATTAATTTCATTTCCCCTGCCTTCACATTGTATGGGTTTCTTTATTGCCCTGATTTTATGCCCCACTCCACCAGGACTAGTTTCAATGGCTGCAAGTATATAGACCACATGTGTGTTCAACACACAGTGGGCAAACAGTAGAGAAGCCCAACACATATTCTACTCTTTTATCCTCTCACAGAGCTACCAGGTGATCTCCTGTCCAAGCCAACCACCCACAGAAGTCTGCAAATGACCTGACCCCCACTCCCACATTCTCTGGGGAAATCTTCCAGTTTTCTTAGAAGTCCTGGGACCTAAGAGAAAGACAGCTGAGCTATATCATTGATTTACTTGAAATCACTGAATTTATTTTTTTTAATGTAGACAAGATGTGATATAGGTAGCAAATGACTAAGATGTCCCCACTGAATTTTCATCACTTTAACCAGGAATGTATACTAAAATTACCTCTAGAATGTATTAGACAGTTTGTCTTGATTTCTGTATCCTGTGTTCAGATTCTGTGGTATAAAGTGGGGTACCTAATTTTTTAAAGTAATATAGATGATTTTAATGCTCATATTTGATCAAGAACTATTATTACAACTAATAATAGGAGAGAAGCAAATAAAAATGACAATTAAGTACCATTTTATACCAGTCAACAAGTCAACATCATCAACAAATCAAAAAACTATAAGTGCTGGTAAGGATGTGGAGAAAAAGAAACCCTTGTGCACTTATGGTGGGAATGCAAGACTGGTGCGGAGAACAGTATGAAGTTTCCTCAAAAAATTAAAAATGGAACTCCTATTTGACCCAGTGATCCCACTTCTAGGAATATATCCCAAGAAACTAAAAACTTCATTCAGAAAGATATATGCACCCCTTTGTTCATAGCAGCACAATTTATAATAGCTAAGATTTAGAAACAGCCTAAGTGCCCATCAGCAGATGAGTGGATTAAAAACCTGTGGTACATCTACACAATGAAATATTACATTGTTGTAAAAAAGAAAGAACTCTTACCATTTGCAACAGCATGGATGGACCTGGAGAGCATTATACTAAGTGAAATAGGCCAGTTGAAGAAAAATAAATATCACATGATCTCACTCATTTGTGGAATATAACGAACAACATAAATTGATAATCAAAAATAGATCCAGAGACAGAGAAGCATTGAACAGACTTCAAACCTCAGAGAAAAGGCAGGAAAGGGTAAGAGATCAACCAAAGGACTTGTATGCATGCATATGAGCATAACCAATGAACACAGACAATAGGGGGTGTGGGTAAATACTGGGTGTGTGAGTGGCCAGGGAGAGGTCAATGGGGAAAAAAGAGACATATGTAATACTTTAATTAATAAAGAATTTAAAATAAGAACCATTATTACATGAGAAACAATTTCAATCTTGATTTTTAGCAAGTAAAGAAAATTGTATATAACTTGTTGTTATTTATTTTACTCCATGCAGAGTTGATTACCAATAAAATCATTACAAGGGTAAGAAAGCAAATATTGTAATATTTTACATATACTTTAGTGACCAAAAATGATGATCCTAATAAGCCTAGAAATAATTCTGTAAAAAAGAAAAGATTCAGTTTCTAAAAGAATCAGTTCCATCTCAACTATTATAACAAACTAGAGGCCCAGTGCATGAAATCCATGCACAGGTAGAATCCCTAGGCCTGGCCAAGGATCAGGGCCAATCAGGTTCACTGCCTCCCTGCTCCACCACAGCTGGTTGCCTGACATGTTCTGTGCTGCCTCTTGGTGGTCAGCACATGTCATAGAGAGCAATTGAACTCCCGGTCTCCCAGTTGAACTCTCACGGGGCCAATTTGCATATTAGCCTTTTATAATGTAAGATGATATATAACATAACCTTTGCTACTCAGTGTAAAGCCATTATGTTCTCAGGCATTAAATTATCCCAATGGCAGATTTAAATGTGCTACATTTAAAAAAAAGTTAAGTACTCTTACACAGGTGAAAATACCTATTTTATTCATTCAATGGTTATGTGAGATCCTAGCTCATATGATAGGAGGTGCTATTAGCTGGTTTCTCAGTTCACAGTATGCAGAGCAGTTATAAATAATTACTCCATTACCCTGACAAGTGATGAATTTACTGGTGAAAAGTTGGGGAAATATCCTAATCTGAGCCTATGTCTTGCTGTTTGGTGGGGTTCATTTCTCACTTGTGTGACCAGTGTGTGGGGTAGGACCAAGAGCCAAGAGACTGCACATGTGAAAGACGACCCTAGAGAAGCAGTGGGAGAGTCCAGGAAAAAGGCAGATCTGGGTTCTCCAGTGTGATCCAGCAGCAGTATCATCAGGAACACTTTTTTTGAGTCTCCGCAGCAGGAAGAGCTATGTCCCTTCTGAGCCACTGATTTTTACTTATCTGTGGTTGGTTGTTTTTGCTCTGTTTATGTGGTTTTATTCTCCTTGTTTATAGTATGTTGTTTTAAATTCATGGACACTCTAAATCTGTCAATGCTGTTTACCTCTCTTATTTGCTTACTTCTCTTGTTTCTTTCTTTTTTTATTTTTAGGTAGTTTGGAGTAAACTTGGAACTCAGACTTAGCAAACATGGAAGGTCATGTGTTTTATATTTGACTGGTCTCATCTGATTTATGACTTTAAGGTTTCTAGAATGTTCTTGTTGTCCTGTTTTCTCTCTTAACTATTCCTTTTTCTTTTGTTGGATTTTTCAAAACCTCCTCAATTTGCATATGCATAAATGTATGTGTATATTTAATGAAGGCTGGTAACATAAATAGATAGATGGACTCATTAAAAATAAAGACAATGCTTCAGTTCATTCTAATCTCAATAAGCCTGATGATCATGACTTCATCCATACTATTGTTTCACCTCATTATCTCCCCAGAATGTCCTTTTTCTCCTTCTCCCTTTTTAGAATTGATGAAATGTCTATAATTTAATATTTAAATAGCACTGTCCTGAGAAGTTTCCCTGATAAACATTTATTCCTCATGAGCTCTTTGTGCTGGCATTTTAATGACATATATCTCTTTTAGTGATTATTTTATTTCTCTATTAATTCATGTCAGTGTTTAGAATGAGATCCTGAGTCCCTGGAGAGCAGGGAAAGAAGTTAATCTTTCTATCTCCAGTGTCAATATAATAAATGGGTTGTAAATGTTTGAATTAAAAGAACAAAAGAAAACATGTTAAATGAAGATTTTTTGAGTACTTACCATTTTCCAGGTTCCAGTCACAAGAATGGGGATAAAAATCAAAAGTAATTTCAGCCGAGACCGGTTTGGCTCAGTGGATAGAGCCTCGGCTTGCGGACTGAAAGGTCCCGGGTTCGATTCCAGTCAGGGGCATGTACCTTGACTGAAAGGTCCCGGGTTCGATTTCGGTCGGGGGCATGTACCTTGCTTGCGGGCACATCTCCACTGTGGGGCGTGCAGGAGGCGGCTGATCGATGTCTCTCTCTCATCGATGTTTCTGACTTTCTATCTCTCTCCCTTCCTCTCTGTAAAAAAACAATAAAATATATTTTTAAAAAAAAAGTAATTTCAGAAGAAGTAAAAAGGAAAATATCATATAATTTGACTGCACCATCAGATACATTTTCACTGCTAACATTATGTATAAGAAATTGTCGCTGGACATAAAATGGAACCTAGCACTATAATATTGTATCTGCCTTTCTGTGCCAAATAGTTTTACTGCAGGCACTATAGTTGTCTAGAGCAGTGGTTGGCAAACTGCAGTTCACGAGCCACATGTGGTTCTTTGGCCCTTTGAGTGTGGCTCTTCCACAAAATATCATGTGCGGGCACGCACATACAGTGTGATTGAAACTTCATGGCCCATGCTCAGAAGTTGGTTTTGGCTCTCAAAAGAAATTTTAATCATACTGTTGATATTTGGCTCTTAACTAATGAGTTTGCCTACCACTGGTCTAGAAGAAACTAAAAATTTAGATTTAGACTAGTTGAATTGAAGTCCCTATTTCAATATTTATTAGCTATGATCTAGAGAAAAATCACCTATTGTTATTTTTATCTTTGTTTTCTCATCTATAGAATGAGGACTATGGTCCTTCACATAGGCTTTTTATAAGGGTTAAGTGAAATCATACACACACACACACACACAAACACACACACACAAAAATCTTGTAAAAATCATAGTGCGCTCTACAGTTATAAACCTGCATTATTAACCTACTAGGGTCCCTCGGTCTGGCCTGCAGGGATAGGGCCCAAACCAGCTCTCTAACATCCTTCAAGGAGTCCCAGATTGCAGGAGAATGCAGGCCAGGCCGAGGTACCCCATCAGTGCACGATTAGGATTGGGGGAGGGACCACAGGAGGGTTCCAGGACATGTCTGGCCCATCTAGCTGAGTCCCAATTGGCCAGACCCCAGCAGCAAGCTAATTTACTGGTAGAAGTGTTGTCCCCTCATGGTCAGTATATATCATAGTGACTGGTTGAAGGTCATATGGTAGGATACTTAGCATATTAGGCTTTTATTATATAGGATAAGATTTTAATTTTAAACAATACATTTACATGTACATTTGGCTGTGATTTCATTTTTCATAAGAGCTTTGTGAATTCAGCAGTCATTGATTCCCCAAAATTCAGGGTCATTATACATGGCAGCCTCAAATCTAAGACAATGTTTGACCTAACATAAGAAGAGGAATCTTAGTAAGGATTTGAAGATTAATTCTGAAGTCACTTCAGAAACAAAGTAAAATATCAAGAACAATAGAGACTCAACAAGAAAATATATGCAAATGATAAGTAACTTTGACCTACTTTCTTCTCAAAGACATGTGAAATAGTATCCTGGGCAGAGAGGGTCCTTATCTCTGACAAACCTAGACAGAGTCGTCCTCTAGAAGGATCATTGACAAAGGTACATTATCTCCCTTTATAGATCATGGACAGCTGTTTTCTCTTTGTATTTTTATATTTCCATGCTAGCTTTATACATTTCTTTAAAAACTCTCTTTGAAAGTTGACAAGTTATGAATTAATTGTGTTTCATAGATGAGAATTTAGTTTATTTACTAAGTCTAAAAAGCTAGTTATTGGCAGAGTCAGAGGGACTGCCTCTGCATTTATCCCTATGTGCTGTCTACATTCAATGTCATTTAGTTAGTTAGTTATTTAGTGAGTTTGTTAGTTATATACTCTTGCTTATTCCCTCCTGTATATCTCCATTTCATTTTCTCTTTATGCTCCCTGGTCTCCCATGTAACACTTCAACTTCCTGCTGGATCTGCTCTATTCTACCATTGCCAGGCAGGACTAAAGGAGTTTCTGCCTAGATTTGACTCCTGCAAACTCCATTCCAATTATAGTTATAAGACATTTGAAAGATTAACAAATATTGGTAATTTTACAGACCTTAAAAAATTTAGAAAGCTAAATAAGAGACTCAGATCAATTTATAAGAAAAAAAATGCTGTGTACTGGGTCATAACACTTGACCTGTGAATCTGGAGTCTCTTTTTATAAGAAATGCAATAATTTTTGCAGTTCAGAGGCTGAGACCATCTTTCTCAGAAATTACTGGGACATCAGAAGGAGAACATTATCTCATAGTCATATTCCCACCACTTTGGTTTTCACTTAGATAAACTTCTGAAATTCCTTTAGTCATTATTCCCACCAGGATTGCACACCAAGGATTTCAACACAGAAATGATTCAGATGTTCTGTAAGACTACGAAAGAAATCTTAGACATAGTTCTTGCTAAGAAGAGGATAGCACTAACTCTGATTTAAATCAAATTTTTAAAATATTCTATATAAAGTCAGTAAAATGCTAATTTCTAAAATGTGTTCACCATCAAAGAAGTACAAGTTAAAACAAAGTGTGAAAAGCATCATTTGACTAGAAAATGAGCAAGGGTAAAAAAAATGTTAATATGAATGGTGAGGACTGTTTTCAGATGCTTCAAGCAAAAAATAAATAGACTAAAATGGTATCAGACTATTTAGCCTAAAATAAAGATATAAAATTCTGATACAGTCTACAACATGGATGAAACTTGAAAACATTATGCTCAGTGAAATAAGCTGTTAGATAAAAGAAAAAAATAGAACATAATACCACTTACTAGTATACCTAGTACCTAAAATAGACAAGTTTATATAAGCAGAAGGTAGGATAGAGTTTATTAGGGGCTAGAGGATGGAGTAATTGATTGTTATTTGATGGGTATAGAGTTTCTGTTTGGGGTAATGAACAAATTCTGAAAATGGATAGTAGTGATGGTTATGCAGCATTATGAATATCCTCAATGTCATTGAATTGTAAATTTGAAATTGATTGAAATGGTTAATTTTATGTATGTACTAGAGGCCCAGTGCATAACACTCATGCACTTGGGGTGGTGGGTCCCTCAGCCCAGCCTGCACCCTCTCACAGTCCAGGACCTCTTGGGAGATGTCTGCTTGCTGGCTTAGGCCTGATCCTCCTGGAGATCGGGCCTTAAGCTGATAGTCAGACATCCCTTTCGCAGCCTGAGGCTCTCGCAGTCTGGGACCCCTTGCTCCTCACCACCCACCTGCAGCAGAGCGGGAGAGGCTCCCACCACCAATGCTGTGTTTGCCAGCTGTGAGCCCTGCTGAGTGGTTCTCCCCCTGTGGGAGTGCACTGACCACCAGGGGACAACTCCTTCGTTGAGCATCTGCCCCCTGGTGGTCAGTGCATGTCAGAGCAACCGATTGTTCCAATGTTTGGTCAATTTGCATATTAGGGTTTTATTATATAGGATTTTTAAAAAATTCACAAATAGCCAGATTTAAAAGTGGGCAGAGCACCTAAATAGTCATTTTCCAAAAGAAGACATACAAATGGCTAATAGATATACAAAAAGGTGTTAAATTCACTAATCATTTAGGAAATTCAAATTAAAAACACAATGAAATATTACCTCCCACTTGTTAGAATGGCTATTATTAAATTTATCAATAAAAACAAGAATTTGTAAGGGTGTGATTTAAAAAGACTACCTCTGCACTGTTGGTACAGTCACTATGTAAAACAGGATGCAGGATCCTCAAAAAATTAAAAATAGAACTGTCATATGATTTAGCAACTCCACTTCTGTATATTTATCTAAACTGAAATCACGATCTTAAAGAGTTACTTTCAATCCCATGTTTGTTGATTCACAAGAGCAGAAATGTGGAAACAATGCAAATGTCCATGAGTGGATCAATGGATTTATTTAAATACTATGATATACACACAATGGAATATTATTCAGCCTTAAAAAATAAATGAAATATGTCAACAACCTAGGTGAATCTGGAGGGCATTATGCTAAGTGAACTAAGCCAATCATAGAAAAACAAATGTTGCATGATTTCATTTATATGAGATATCAAAACAGTCAAACTCATGAAGAAATGCTTCAAATGTAGTTGCCAGGGATTGGGAAGGGAAAATGGTGATTTGTTACTCAAAGGGTATAGTGTTTTATTTATTCAAGGTGAACAAGTTTAGAGATCTGTTGTACACATTGTGCCTATATATGTCAATATTGTATTGTACACTTAAAATCTATTAAAAGGATAGATCCCATGTTGGGCTCTTACCACAATATATATTTTTTTAATTTTTTAAAAATTGATTTTAAATAAGAGGAAGAGAGAGTTACACACACACAGAGAGAAACATCAATTTGTTATTCCACTTCTTTATGCATTCATTGGTTGATTCTTGTATGTGCTCTGACCAGGGGTCAAACCTGCAACCATAGCCTATAGCATATTGGGATGATGTTCTAACCAACTGAGCTACTGGGCCAAGGTACATAATATATTATTTTAATTTATTTTAAAAATAGGATATAAGCTTCAATACTAACTGTGAGAGAAGAGTTCAATGCCTTCATATATTACATACTATCATTTTTCTCTGCTTAGAGATTTAGTGTCCATGACATTCTCACTTACTTAGCTTAGTAATAAGAGTAATAATATTAATTGAGCAGCACAACAAACAACCCAGGCTACTTGTTAAGCAGTGTCTAAAGTGGTCATTATCAAATACAGATCTTTTTCTAGAAGCAGCAGAAAAGAGTAGGGAAATTCAAGAGCAAATATGTCAAGATGGTTGGAAATTATATTGTTTGAGGCTTTACCTTTAATGAGTCAGGAGCTTTCCTGATGAGGTGGATCTCAGGATCACCAAGACAATGCACTCCTTCTCTGGCCCTGATAGACAGATCTAGCCTTTCAAAGGAAAAATGATTTGGGCAGAGGATAGAATAGATCATCAAATATATAAAATGTGAGAATATTTTATAGATTAAAATAAAACTTTTAAAACACAAAGGTGAGCCACCTGGCAATACTTGTATTGCTGAGTGATAAGGAGCATAGTACTAAAATGAATGAGGAAGATATCACTTTTGAAAAATAGTTACTTTGAGACACACTAATAAAGTTTACACCAAATTTGCTTTGCTAATTTCATTTTAGAATTAAAATTGTGGGAACAAAAGGAAAAAAGTTAATTGGTAGGTCTTTATAAAACTAATGTGAGGAAAAAAAAACAATGTTACTAAGCAATGATGAGAAACATTATAAAATGCCTTAAAATTAGTACAATGGGCATTGACAGCATTTAACATAAAATCAAAAAAATTAAGGAACTCGTAAAAAATGCCCCCAAAAATAGGTAAACAAAAGTGAGAAAGAACATGATATTTGAGAAGACTGGATATCAGTGATTCAAAGTAGACAATCAATACTCATAAAAAAGAGGAAGGAATAAGTGAAAGAGAATATGAAGAAAGAAAAACGTTTTTTGAGATGATGGAAATCCTATTAAATATAGTAGTTAATCTATGTAAACCAGTCTGGAATATTTGAAACATTTCAACTTTACCCCATTTGTAGAAGTTATCATTTCCTCTACAACAAATTTCCCCAAACCAGAGCAACTTAAAAGAAAACATAGTCTTTATCTCATGCTTTCTGTGTTTGTAGAATGTGGATGAAATTTAGTTCAGTCTTCTGCTTCAGTATCTCTCCCAAGGTGTCAGTCAAGATCCAACAGGGATGAGATCTCATTCAATGGGTGTTGGCAAAATTAGATCCTTGAGGGTTGTTGGACTAAAGTGTTCACTTTCTCACTGGCTGCTAGACAGAGGTCACCTTCAATTCTTTACCACATAGGTGTCATTATTACCAACTTAAATAATAGCAGAGCTCCATCCTGATTGCAGCTAAAGCTTGCTTTCCTTTTCATGCATACTTCAGGATTTCATACAAAGTTCAAATCATCCCCCAAGTCATATAAGACAGTAACTGATTGAAGTGCTAAGGAGTATTTAGAGATACCACATGGTATCTGTTTAATCTGTTACAATTTTTTAAAAAATAGAGAAGATAATAACACCTAATTATAAAAAAAGGTTTGGTGACATACATGAGGTGGTTAAATGCCATATTAGTAAAACTCCCTTAAAGTTAGTACGTTGCAGATCTAACTTGGAAACAGGACTGTGAAATCAAAGTCTTTGCTTTAAATTGTCTAAACTGGGCTATAGTTCAGCCCACCAGGAAACTTTGTAAGGCTTCAGTTCTAAGTCTTAAGAAAAGAGAATGCTTTTTTCTGTCATCCTCCTGTCTTCCATCCCTATAAACATCAAGGACCTAATGCCATCATTTCAGAATCTACAGGAATGTCTGAGTGCCACTTTCTTAGAGCATGTATTTTATTTCTAGCTCAGGTTATGCAGGCGGCTGGTTGAAAATTCATAGGTTCAAGATTTCCATTTTGTCAATCTTAAAAGAATGAGTCAGGGTCAGAAATAAAAACAAAACAAATAACAGCTAAACCCAGTGAAGATTAATAGATCGATCACAAATAAGATTATGGTCTTGCTGCAAATAGTAATTTATTTCTGGGTTAGGGCAGGGTCTTCTGAAACCTCACACTGCAGATAAAGCAATATGTTTAATGTGTTCTTGAGTAAACTCTCACATGGAAAGAAAGTCTGCTATAATAACAATGATCTCACAGATAGACTCTTGGATTGCTGAGGACTGAGTTTCACTTTTGAGGCCAGAATGAACTTACCTAGAAATTCACACTGCAAGGGCAAATTAATTCTTGTGGGCAAAGTCCATGTTGGAAAGGAAGACCAATAAGGCTAGATCTGTGCTCCAAATGGATACAGCAGGCTAAGTATAAAAAATGTACAGCAGTATTGATAAGTGCAAAGTATGGGCCCTAATAATAGAGCAGCTATTTTATTAGTTGAGCTGACTTCTGTTACAAGTAAGAGAAAATTCCACTTGAAATTGCTTAAACAATAAGAAATTTTATTGAGTATATAAATAGGAAATCACAACAAAATATGGGGTGACTCCAGCAGTTACTAATCTGCAACTTCAATAATATTATTAAAAGACCAGGCTTTGTTCTTTTTATCTTTCTGGTGTATCTTGTTCTGTATATCAGCCTTGCCCTCATAGTTGCAACATGGCTGTGACACTACCAGAGAGGATTTCCAGTGCCAACATCCAGAAGGAGGAACAAGGAGACCTTTCCCAGAAATTCCCCAGCATATCTCCTTTCTTGTCTCATCTCCAAATAAACACCATTAAGGGAGATTAGATTCTTATGGTGACTTAGAGTAGTAGAGATTTACCCATTAGAGTGAGTTGGAATTATTCTTTTAAATTTAAAATTATTCTTTAAACTTTTAAAATTTAATATATGGACAACTGAAACAATTGGCATTATGGAAACAAGAAAGAAGAGGGCTATTTGGCAGGCAAGCAGCAATGTTTGCTCCATCACCAGCCAACTAAGCAGATGGTTGCTATGAGTCTATGATTAGTGTTGACAGACCATTTGATTAATTTTAATAAGCTGGAAATCTGGATGTTTATACAAGATGTCCCAATTTTTAAATATTGGCAGTAAATTCAAAATACTTAAAAATACTTTGTGATCCAAATTACTCAGGACTAATAAGAATAAATCTGCAATTCATACATGTCTGGAAGAATACCAGTTTAGAATCTCTAATTTTTTTTTTATTTAACTGAAAGTTTTCTACTTAGAAAGTGAAGCTCACTTTAACCTTGCCAGTAACTAAATTATACAAATTTCTATGAAAGGAGAGAATGCAACATGGCAGCATAGGTAAACACCTACACTGCCACCTTACACAACAATTTCAAAACTACAACTAAAAGACAGAATAGACAGCATCCAGAACCACAGGAAAGTTGGCTGAGTGGAAATTCTACAACTAGAAGGAAAGAGAGGGGCTCACGGAGGCCCAGAGGAGCTGCAAAAAGCTGAGGTACAGAGACGCCCAGGTGGAGAGAGCAGGTGCCAGAGTACCTGGCTGGCTATCTCTGGCGGGAGGGAGATGGAAACTTCCAACTGCATTGAACTCCTTATCCTGTGGCACTGAGCCCCAGGTCCAGGCGAGACTCATACATAGTGGAGTTTGGACTTTGAAAAGGGAGAAGTGCACGAAAATTTAGGGGAGTCGTAAAAGGGCAGAAGTCTGGTAGCACGCACAGCACTGCATGCAGAAGAGCGACTGCTGATTGTGCCGCTGGCTTTCACGAGTGGGCAGGAGACAGAGCCTCCCAATTGCGCCACTTTTAACTCCACTAAACCCCAGTTTTGGGTGAAACCCTTGGGACCCATACTCATGTGGTCCTGGAGCACTGGAGTGCCTGAAAGGCAGTGGTCTAGAGTCAGTGTGCACACACAGGGACTGCTCCAGCGATTACCCAGAGTCACGTGAGACCCAGGGGCCATGAAGGGCGAGGCCAACTGGGAGGCAGTGTGGTCCGTTAAGCCCTGAGACTCCACCCATCCCAACCTCAACAGAGAGACTTTTGCAGTTTTGCAAGTCTTGTATCATAAGGCTGAATCCAACACAGAAGTTCTCCAGCATAGTGAAAATGCGGAGACAAAGGAAGAGATCACAAACAAAAGAAATGGAGGAAAACAAACCACTGGATATATGTCAGAAACCAAACATTGTAGAAAGATGTGAACAGTAGACCATAAGGCTGGTCAACCTTAATTGCTCTGAAAGGTCAGAGCTAATCACTCACTGTTTAGTTGAAACATTGTTAGCTGAAGCAGCCTCTACCTGTTTGTTTCATGTGAATTTCTGTTCTTGTAATTTCCTGCCTAAAAGGCTATGGGTGTGTCCCAAAGTCTTAAAAAATGAGAAAAAGGCCAGAGCAAGGGGTAGTCCTTTCCACTAGAGCAGTGGTACTCAACCTGTGGGTCGCGACCCCTTTGGGGGTTGAATGACCCTTTCACAAGGGTCACCTAAGACTATTGGAAAACACCTATTTCCCATGGTCTTAGGAACCAACAGACCGCTCCTCGGTGTAGCAAAATGTAGCAATGTAGTTTACTGTTGTTATATGAAGACTGTTGCCCATGCTACATCATGATTCAAGACAAAATTTCATTTATTTGTAATTAGAAATCAATATTTCACAATATATAATTACATATTGTTTTTGTGATTAATCACTATGCTTTAATTATATTCAATTTGTAACAATGAAAATTCATCCTGCATATCGGATATTTACACTACAGTTCATAACAGTAGCAAAATTACAGTTATAAAGTAGCAATGGAAATAATTTTATGGTTGGGGGTCACCACCACATGAGGAGCTGTATTAAGGGTCATGGTATTAGGAAGTTTGAGAACCACTGCACTAGAGGAAGGATCCCTCCTGGCCCCCCCCAATATCTCCAAATTAATATTTTCTAGTTTCTCTGTTCATTTGCGTGCAGCCTCCTCCAGAACCCGAACCCTGAACCGGGAACCCTGAACCACGAGGGACATGGAAAGAGGCTCCCACATCTGGTGCCCAACAGGGATGAAGAAAGGGGTACCCACATCTGGTGCCCAACAGGGGACATGAAAATGGTTTCCTGCTCACATCTGGTGCCTGACCGCAGGATATTTGGAGGAGAAGGTATTTTTCACCTAGAGCGAAGGAAGAAAAATTCACCAAGGAAAATGATGGGGGAAAATTCACCCAGGAAAAGGTGAGGGGAATTCAACGTAGGCAAAGCCCACAGATTAACTGTAGAGTCGTAATCTGTAAGTAGGGTGGGAATGTCTTTTTCAGCCAGGCTAATGGGGAAGAATTAGTTTATAAATACAAAGTAAACTTTATTATAGACTTTTGGTTTGCATGCTTAAATAATGTGGTTTCTTGTTCAAATTAAAATCTTAGTTTGCATTTGGAATCTGAAATCTGTAATTAGTGAAACTCCACTGCTGAAAAACCTCTGGTGTGAAGAAATTCAAAGGTGTTAGGAGAGGGCAGATAGCTCTCCTGCAATGAGATTACTGAAGGTTTTATTTAAAAATTGTAGAAGAACTCACAGGGAAATACAAATCTTGGCCAAAAAAGAAAGAAAAAATTTAAGATCTGTCTTTATCTTTTAAGCATGAAAAGAAATTCAGCCAGATCTGTTACTGATGCTTTCCCCCGAAGTAAGCAGGATGTAGGGGGAGGGAGAGACACATGATGATCCAGTAAGAAAGCCCACTCTTTTAAAATGCTAAATTTAAAGTCTCCTTTCTCGCCATGAAAAAGTTTTAAAAATTTAGAGATCTGTCTTGGATTTCTGTACTCATGAGGAGAGAAGCCCAGCCTAAAAAGAAATGTGCGCTATTATACACCTTTTGGGACATATTAGACAAGGTTTTGAGCTGGAATCTCTATGCAAAAGCTGCAGAAAAAGAAAAACCCAGAACTGGTCTTTATTTTTTAAGAAAGGTGGCATAAAGGAACCAAAAGGTGAAGATTTTGTGTTATTAATCAAGGTTTTCAGCTAAATGCAAATTAAATTGTGAGAAAATAAAATAAAATTTCTCTAATAATTAGGAATTTAAAATATGTTGTTTATTGGTCTAATTAAAAAAGAATTCTCTGATTTCCAACTGAAAAACTTTAATATAAAAACAGTTTAAAATATAATTGATATTTTAAGATAATTATAACAATATTATAATCTTTAAATCATATATGAATATATATATTTGATGGTTTTTTCCATGTTAAAATTTCAAGGCTTTAACAGAGATGATTCTTGGAAAGCTCCATGGGCCCAGAGTAATACAAGAAATTTGTTCTCTCTTCTTAAAGAAAATCTTTTTTTAAATTTAACTGATCGAATATACTTGAAATTGCATGGAAAACTTTATCAAATAAAAATTAATAACTATATTTTAAATGTTATGAAGGTTTTGGTCTCTAAGAAGGGCAAAATGAAACAATTAAATATTTCTGAAAATACCAACAGCAGAATTTAAAATAACAAAAAGTCCATAGCCGCCTGTATTCTTAAGCTACAGGAGGGACAACATTTGTGGCTTGTGAATCAGACATAAACATTTACTAAATTTGCTTTGCTTTTTAAATGAAGATACTTACTTTAATTAATTAACTTTTTAAATAAAAATCAAGGTTTTCAGCTAAATAAAAAGCCAATGTCTTTGTAAGCAATTTGATTAAGTATTCTAATAAAGTAACCAAGACCTTGTCTATACAAAAAGAAAATGATAGCCAGTTTGAAATTGAATTACCATGGTGTAGAACAAAGAATATCCTTACATGATATTATTCTACAATGTCATTATAATTTCTTGACAAATATCCCAAACAAACTTACAATCTACTTCTTTGAATGTTTGGTAGCAATTTTAAAAAAGATCATAAAAGGAATTAAGGCAGTGAGAAGGCACTTGAGCATTCTATATAGGCTTTTCTTGCTCTTTTTGTCAGGAAAGAACCCTCCCACAGCTGTTTTCTGAGCTTTCTGTTCATGCTGAAGTTGAAGCCTCGTGTTGGTTGGTACCATGAATCTGTCTCTCACCCAGTGGTGTGAGCTGGGCCGTCCCTGAAGAAGAAATCTGGGTTCCCTGAGATATGTGATCAGTGCTGGGACCCTGCCAGCAGGCGAGGGATCCCAAGGCAGGTACTGGGAGTGGAGGCCACAAGGGCATAGGCTACCAAGGAGACGGAACTGAATGGCCCCGGAGGATGGCTGATTAGCTAGAAACGGGTAAGATTCCTCAAGGAAGAAACAACCTAAGATAGGCCCAGTCGCAGAGGGGCCATCAGGAGAGAACTTGGGGATCAACAGAGGTGAGGCACAAACCTTCACCGCCCCCCCAACATTGCAGGGGCTTGAACCTTCACCCCTTTTGAAGGAGGTCTCCTCCCCCATGGCTGCTTCGCTTCCCACGTCCAGCTCAGATCAGGACCCAGGTGACAGATAGAGATTTGGCCCAGCTCAGTTCAGGTGACAAAGATTTGGTGCAGCTCAGATCAGGACCCAGCAACAGACAAAAGAGTTGGCCGACAGCTGCCCTATATTCTAAATCCAGCCTAACACCAGGAATGCTCAGGGCTTACTCAAGAATGCAAATAATCCTTTCCACTAATATTTACAGGATAAAACTAAGATTGTGATTAGAATATTAAATTTGACAATAAAATAGTAGTCAAGTTTTCAAATTAATTTAAATTGGCTAATTGAAATAAGTGAATTAAGTACTGGAAAAAAGTTGTTCCTAAAGTATTAACTACAATTTCTATTGGTAGTTCATCATATGGTAAAATTGCTTAATATGCAATGAACATAAAGAGTCATATTTTTGTGCAAAAAAATTAAATTTTAAAGTCATCAAGACTGCATTATAAAAATTTTCCCAAAGTCTCTTAAGAATTACATCAAAAAAGGGGGAATAGTACAGTAATATTATGTAAGGAAAAGTATCCTGTAAGCAAATTACATCTAGAAAATTTTTTTCTACTTAACAGCAAAACACCCATGAAAAACATACATAGTATCAAAATAAGCCAAAGGAAAATTATTTGGGCAAAAAATAAAAAGGATTCCAAGTAAAATTTATAGAAAAAATTCCTTTACTAACTTTTGGTTGAGAATATGTTTGTATATTTTCAGATAAACAACTCCAAGACCATGTGAATTCCTACAATAGAGAATGCCCCAGCTATGAAGACAAGAGGAGAAATGGTCCAGAGATGGAAGATGCCTTGACATACTAGCAGTCAGCAACTGTGCATCGATGCAGGTTGCCCAGGACCAAACCAGAGAGGGTCGGACCTACATTGTCACCATTTGTCCACCATCCAGAACTGAAATATCATTGCTAACACGTACACTCAAAAAACTTTGGACATTGAAACTGGGACTCAAAGGACTGTTGGCCCAGAATGAAACTTACTACAGACTGATTCATTTACCTCTTAGCATAGACATTGTTGCTTGTCTTAATTTTTGCTCTTATATGTTTATTTCTAGTCTGCAGGTGCAAGACTTTTTTAGAGAAAAGAACACGGGGGAGATGCTGGAAACCAAACATTGTAGAAAGATGTGAACAGTAGACCAGAAGGCTGTTCAACCTTAATTGCTCTGAAAGGTCAGAGCTACTCACTCACTGTTTAGTTGAAACACTGTTAGCAGAATAAGCCTCTACCTGTTTGTTTCATGTGAATTTCTGTTCTTGTAATTTCCTGCCTAAAGGCTATGTGTGTGTCCCAAAGTCTTAAAAAAGGGAGAAAAAGGCCAGAGCAAGGGGTAGTTCTTTCCACTAGAGGAAGGCTCCCACCTGGCCCCCCAATATCACCAAATTAATATTTTCTAGTCTCTCTCTTCATTTGCGTGCAGCCTCCTCCAGAACCCAAACCCTGAACTGGGAACCCTAAACCACGTGGGATGTGGAAAGAGGTTCCCACAGATATAGAGTTCAAAACCACAGTTATAAGGTTTATCAAGAATATCCTAGAAAAAATGGATAAATTTAGCGAGTCCCAAAAGGAGATGAAAAAGGACCAACTAGAGATGAAAAAGGACCAACTAGAAATTATACATACACTGACTGAAATAAAAAATATTATACAGAGACTTAACAGCAGACTAGAGGAAGGCAAGAATCAAGTAAAAATTTGAAATATAAAGAATCATAAACACTCAACTGAAAAAGCAAGAAGAAAAAAGAATCCAAAAATGTGAAGATGATGTAAGGATCCTCTGGGACAGCTTCAAGCATACCATCATCAGAATTGTGGGGGTGCCAGAAGAAGAAAGAAAGCAAGATACTGAAAATCTATTTGAAGAAATAATGACTGAAAACGTCCCATATCTGGTAAAACACAAGTCCAGGAAGCACACAGAACCCCATATAAAAAGGAATCCAAAGAGGACTACATCAAGACACATCATAATTAAAATACCAAGAGCAAAAGACAAAGAGAGAATATTAAAAGCAGCAAGAGAAAAACAGTTAATTACCTATAAGTGAGCACTCACACGATTGTCAGCTGATTTCTCAACAAGAACTATGCAGGCCAGATGGGAGTGGCAAGAAATATTCAATGTGATGAATAGCATGAACCTACAACCAAGAATATTCTATCCAGCAAAGCTATCATTCATAATTGAAGGACAGATAAAGAGCTTCACAGATAAGAAAAAGCAAAGAGTTCATCAACTTCAAACCAGTATTATGTGAAATGCTGAAAGGTACTTTTTAAAAAGAGGAAGAAGAAAAAGGTAAAAGATAAAAAATTATAAACAACAAATACATATCTATCAACAAGTGAATCTAAAAATTAAGTGAATTAAAAATTTTATCAACAGAATAAACTGGTGAATATAATAGAATCAGGAGCACAGAAAGGGAGTGGACTGATAATTCTCAGGGAATAAAGGGTGAGGGGGCCGAAACCGGTTTGGCTCAGTGGATAGAGCGTCAATCTGTGGACTGAAAGGTCCCAGGTTTGATTCGGGTCGGGGGCATGTACCTTGGTTGCGGGCACATCCCCAATAAGGGGAGTGCAAGAGGTAGCTGATCGATGTCTCTCTCTCATCGATGTTTCTAACTTTCTATCCCTATCCCTTCCTTCCTGTAAAAAAAAAAATCAATAAAAATATATTTAAAAAAAAAGGGTGAGGGGGTGCAGGGAGAGACTGGACAAAAATCATACACCTATAGATGAGATCAATGAAGGAGAGGTAAGGGTAGAGGGATGGGTGGGAAGCGGGTAGAGGGGAGTTATGGAGGGGAAAAAAGAGAAACAAATGCAATAATCTGAATAATAAAGATTTAATTAAAACAAAACAAATTTCTATGAAAAATAATTTTATTGGTAAAGTTTATTTAATTGTAGAAAACCTCAAATTACACAGCTAATATGGATTATAGAAAATAATCTAGGAAAGATTATATAAATCTGAAAATGTTTATATATTTTTTCTTTTTAACAAAGGGTTCTAATTTGACAGGTTAATAGTTAAAACAAGTTAGTTGTTGTTAGTCTTCTAATGATAAAAGTACTATTTTCTCCCCTCTTCCCAGTTCTCTTTGATTATTTGTTTATTTGTTTTCATTAGAGGGTGAATTAATTCCTACAAAACTTAATTAGAAATTTCAGCTTTATAGCTATATCTGTAGAGTCATCTCCCTTCCCTATAGAGAATATAAATTTTAAATTTAAAGATTCTCAAAAGTACATCTCTTTTATTTTATCTCTTCAAAGTATAACATGAATCAAGAAATGTTAACCTGTTTGGATATCAAGAGCAAATAGTCATGAGCTAGTCCATATATTTCTCCTCTATCCAGACTGTCCCACTTTTCAAGTTGATCATTTAACCATCGATCCTTGCTTAGCCAGTGCTCAGACATTTCGATTGGAGCCCTAAAAAAGACAATACACTTAAATGATCAACTTTTTCCTAGAAAAATGTATATATTTCATAATTTTGAAATATTAAGAAGTTATAATTAATTATCTGTAGTTGTACTTCCTATTTTATGGATTTTTTGATACATCATAGGGAAGAAGTGGGAAAATGGGAATATAAGGAAAGAAGATAAGAAAAATACTACACTAGGATGTAAATACCCATCCAGCTAATTAGCATAATATGGAGATGATGAGGGGAATCAGGAGAAAAGCTTTGAGATACTAGGTGATTATTATTCTATGGACATTTCCACAATCTCAATATGCCTGGGGAATATTCCTGAAAGAATGAATAATATTGAGATCATCATCACTTCATAGCTAAGACACATCTATCTTTTTCCTCTTGGTTATTGGGCAAACTCAGAAGGAAGACATATGCTAGCATCCATCCTATAATCATACAAATATTATTCTTAGTGAACATCTTCTAAGGAGATATGGTTATTCTCTCCTTGATACCAAGAGTGCTACACGATTATAATAGTTTAGCTATGGATCTCATATCTTAGGTATAGCCATTGGCTTATCCATGAAAACAGTAGAGGAAAGGACCTTTGTTTCTTCATGCTATATTATGGGCAAAAATAATGGCAAGACTTCAGAAATGCTATGCATTTCCCATCTTAGCTATACTTATTTTTTAATAATTCCTGACTTTGTCAGCACTCATTTAAATTCTACCTAACTCTCAAATTCCAGTTCAAATTCCAGCTACTTAGTGAATAGATATTCTTCCTGTTTTCAGCACCCTGACCCCATTCGTTTTTCCCTCACCATATTCTTCTCATCTTAATCACTAGTTTTGACATAAATAATATAAACAAATAAGTGGTTCATATATATTTAACTTATTTTCCTACTAAAATTGTAAAAATTCTTTAAAAAAATACCTTAGGATTTAGTTTTTTCATTTATCCACAACAGAGCATCAAGTATGAGGAAATATGCTCATTAACTATTTGAGTGAATGGATTCTACCTTTTACTTCATGAATGCCTGATTTTGATTCGCTGTTGGCCTATTTGTGGTCTGTTTTGCATACCATACCTCCTACAGAAACTATGACTAACATAGGCTTTATTCTATTTATAATAAATAAAAAGGTAAATAACAGTGGTACCTCGAGATACGAGTGCCCTAACATACGAGATTTTTGAGATATGAGCCGTCGAGCGAGTGATTTTTGCTTTGAAATATGAGCAACATTTGAGATACGAGTAATCGCGCTGATCAGCTGGCTGCACACGACCCACCAGTTTACTGGACTCGCGCTCGAGCGTCTCATAGTTTCCCACGCCTCAAGGTTACGGAACAAATTAAACTCTATCTCGAAGTACCACTGTATAATTTATTATTAAATTGTACATCCTCCAAAATCAACATCTAGACACTGTCCTTTGTGGGAGACAGTTTGCCTTCTATAACAGGACTATTGACCATTTCTTAGCAATTATATAACAGAACTTTTTAAAATAATAAATTAATACCCATAATAATTTATAGATAGTAAATAGAACTTGCTATGTTATCTCAGATTAGCCAAGGGAGCACATATAGATTTAGAGGTACTATTCACATTGGCACAAGAGACATTTTAAAGATCACCAGGGACCATCTGATACTTACAAGGAAGGAAGAATATGACACAGGAGTAGGAATTGAAGGTGATGGAAAATCTGGCTTTGTAATTAGCTAATAAGAAGGAAAAAAAAAGAAAGAAAAATTCAAAGTTTGGGCCTTAAAAAGAATTGCGCTTAATGGAAAGGCTAAAATTATTTTCAGAAATAATTTTCAGAAAATTTATGACTTTACCCATGAGAATATTTTAAACCTGTAAGTTGAATTGTTTTCATTTAGGTGTACATATCCAATTGAGAAATAAGTCCAATGCCAATAGACATATGGTTGGGATTCCATTCTATGAAGCAGATTAGCATTCTTCCTGTAATGAGTTAGCAACTTTATAGACCCAGTAATTCTGGTTTAAGATCTAAATTTAGGAGTATAATGAACAGGTACATATTCTCATATTTGACATTTTCAAAATGTTGTATAGAAGAATCTATACTTTATATTACATCCACACAGATTCTAACATCCTTCAAAAGAAACAATTGGGCATTGTGGGTCTTTCACTATTATTTCCTCAAGGTTAGAGTAGAAGTGATTTAAGAGAAGTTGCTAACTCACAAAAGAAGCTCAAGGCTCACTGCCATCCACTGGCAGGTTAAGGGCATGAAGCTGCATCTGACTTTTCTAAAAAGAAAACATAATTTTTAAATGAATTTATCAGTTTCCTATGTTCATCTTCCAAATAAGCAATCCTTTCAGAGTATGAGACCAAGACTATGATGACACCAAAAGACCAGATGGAAAAATCACAGTGGTCCAGCTGCTGCATTCTACTATGTTCAGAGCTATCAGAGATTGGTAAGTCTCCATCAAAAACATTATCAACAATGTCATTATACTAAACAACTTCTGCTAAAATTTCTAAACTTGAAAGATACAATCAAGACATTAGAAATTATACATATATTGTCATACAAATAAACACATTATTTTCTTTACTGGGATTTTTTAAAGCAGCGGTTCTCAACCCGTGGGTCGCAAACAGCTAGCAGAGTCTCCTAAAACCATCAGAAAACACAGATATTTACATTAAGATTCATAACAGTAGCAAATTACAGTTATGAAGTAGCGACAAAAATAATTTTATGGTTGGGGATCACCACAACATAAAGAACTGTATTAAAGGGTTGCAGCATGAGGAAGATTGAGAACTACTGTTTTAAAGGAATAAGAAATCATGAGAGAGAGAGAGGGAGAGAGAAAAATCTGACATCTGCCCTCCTTGTTCTCTTATTCTGTTTGCATTTTGTGAATCCCAGCAAAGCAGCCTCTGAGTTTCTGTATTTTAGGGAGACTTCTGCATTTAATCAAAGGCATAGGACAACTTTCTGAATGTGTAGTTACAGAGCCCACAATCATTGCTGTGTACTCAGAAGTGTCATACATTCATAAAATACTGATGAGTAGAAGTGATAAATAGGTGGTCAGCACAAGAGAGGGAGAATCACAAACTGGGGTTCATAGGTTCATAGCAAATACAGTACAGACTATGATTCACCTCTTTGCTATGAACAGCCTTCATTGTCTGTGGTTTCTTCTTCTCTTTGCATGGTCTGGTGTCAGGGGCAGACAGTGGCCTGTAGGTGAAAGGATAGCATGCAAATTGACCAAGCAGTTTGTTCACGATTAGGGGGAAACACAATAAATCTACCAATTTCCTTTGCCCATTGTGCCATAATTGGTGAATGACTGGGTTTTCACCTGCTCCTTACGATGTTCTTCAGGTTTTTGTGTTCTGAAATTCATTATCACCATTGATTTTCTTTTTTTTTTAAAATATATTTTATTGATTTTTACAGAGAGGAAGGGAGAGGGATAGAAAGTTAGAAACATCGATGAGAGAGAAACATCAATCAGCTGCTTCCTGCACACCTTCTACTGGGGATGTACTGCAACCAAGGTACATGCCCTTGACTGGAATTGAACTCAGGACCCTGCAGTCCACAGGCGGATGCTCTATCCACTGAGCCAAACTGGCTAGGGCTGATTTTTTTTTTAATTCTCTTGCAGAGCCCTGAATCCTAATAATGATGGTGTGGAATACAACTTTTATCTAAATTACGCCATCTAATTAATGACTTGATTTATTCCTTCACTATTAATAGCGCATTTTGGATAGTTTTTTTTCCTTAAATGCAAGAAAGATCTTGTAGGACCAAGACCATTTTACAAAGAATAACTGATCTTAGTGCATATCAAGACTCCATCACTTACTTTGTACAACTTTGAGCATGTTTATATACCTCTCTGAGCTTCTGTTTCCATATCGTAAAATTTGAAGTGCCTGGCCTTGCATAATAGTTTTAAAAATTGATATACAACACCTTTTCATCTATAGAATAGAAATAATAGTTACTATCATCATGATATTCTTGTGAAGATTAAATGAGATAATGTATGTAAAAGGACTTACTAAAAGTGTTTATCATAAAGATAATAATCAATAAAGATTATATATTGTATTATTATAATGAATGCAAAATCTTTAATAAGGAGTTATTAATCTTATTATTAAATATATATACAGTAATTACAGGAGAAAAAGACAGGCTTTACTGTGAAAGTTTTCTCAGTAAAAGGAATACTCAGTCTCTGATCCAAGCAAAATGTATCTGTACTCATTTTTTTTCTTAATACATGTTTTAGAGACAGAGGAAGGGAGAGGAATAGAGAGATAGAAATGTTGATGAAAGAGAAACTTCATTGATCAGTTCCCCCTGCACACCCCCTACTGTGGTTGGAGCCCTTTTGGTTCCTGGGTCAAAACTTCAACCACTGAGAACACCAGCCAGGCCTGTACTTATTTCTAAGTATTTAAAGTAAACCAAATTTAAATTTGAGAATTTGGGTTACATCTTTGAATTTAAAATTCATTAGAGGCCCAAAAGTCTCCCCACAAAAGCCTACTTCTGGGCTTTCTTCTGCTTTCCTCTGATGCTTTGGTGCCGGAATACTATAGCACACACCACTAGTATAACAGCCACAGGGAACAGCACCCCAACCACAATGGAAGAGTCTGCAACAAAGAGAACACAAGCTTAGTGAGGAGCTGAGAACCCATACGTACATATCACATCAGTCCTTATTCTTTGTTTCACATAAATTCCCTCTACCCTTTCTCTAGAGAAAATGCATTCGCTGGAAAATTTCTCATAGGCAGTAAAATAAGATGTATTTTGATAGTGATTAGTAAAATATTATGAGATATTATAAGATATTATAAGATATCCCCTTATTTAGATAGACTAAATAAGGGGATATCTATATGAAACATTTTGTATGAGATAGGTAAAGCAAATACTCTTGAGAAATATTAGAAGCAATAATAGTTTTAATAACTGGATAAAGAATGACTGTAAGATTAGAGAGAATATAAAGTAAGGGGGATGGCAGAAAAAGAGTGAAATATTTTTCAAACTCAAGGCTGAAATAAAACAGGGAAATAAAAACTGAAGCTTTAAAATCATATCCTTGTCAGTAGCAAATAAGGAGCTGAGATGCAAGGCAATTAATAGAAACACAACTAAATATTCCACTGATATTTGCCCTATATTGGAAGAATTATGAACATAAAAGAAATGATGTGACTGTAAATTGGGGAATGGTTTAAATAAAATTCTTTGTTCTATGTAGTGCTTTTTTCTTTTACCTACTTATCTAAGTAATCACTGTAACTACAATCTTTTTCTATTTAAAATTTTCATTTTTCTTATAATAATCAGAAACCACAGATACCAGGAGGCACAGCTTTGAAGAGAAAATCAAACAGACATTACTCTCTTATTGCAGAGATTAGCAGGTCAATGAGATTATTTTTTTTTAATATAAGAAAAGTTCACAAGTGTAAACACACATAAATGAAGATAGCAGTAGTAGAATTCTAGGTGAGATGATAATTTCAATTCAAATATCTTAAACTTTCTACCCGCCATAAAAATGAAAAGAATTATAAAAATATAGGAAGTAAAAGATTTATGTGGACAGAAACAGAGTAGATTAAAGCTCCAAATATCAGATGTAGATATTTAACAACACATCAACAAATTAAAAACATAATTAGCCAAACATCAGAAATAGATGCTATTTTTTCTTGGGAAGTCAACAGAGGATCTGAACTTGGGACAGATGATTCATTCAGGCCCATCCCCATCCCTTGTGTATATAGAACAAAAATGCCTCATGCCTCAAGACAAAGCCCTTCTAGAGAACTTTCTAGAAACAATGGAGGAATAAGAACCTGAGAAACAGCATAGAGCTAATGGCAGATACCATACTAGATCGGAGAGAGAAGGAAAGTCAAGGAAAAATTGAGTGCAAAGAAAAACCAACTCTCTCAGGAAGCAAATGAAATAAAAATCTCTCTCCTCATGGCAAAATATTCTTTAGCCCCATGGCAACTAGAGATGAGGCTCTCCACTTTGGCTGCTTCCCACCCTGATAGAACTCACAGCCAGATCTTTCATCAGGAGAGGTTATTAGTAGGTATAGCAAACACACACAGACACACACATGCAAAGAAAATCCATGTAAGTTAATTCAAGTTGACCTAATCCCATATGTAACAGAAGATCACATACCCTGAAGCAAAATAACACAATGAAATACAAGAGAATGGGTGAAAAACAGAAGAGTCAAACTCAGAAGAAATAAATAGCATGACCAGTGTGGCTCAGTGGTTGAGCATCAAACTATGAAATAGGAAGTCAGGGTTTGATTACTGGTCAGGGCATATGCCTGGGTTGTGGGCTTAATCCCCAGTAGGGGCATGCAGGAGGCAGCTGAGCAATGATTCTCTCTCATCATTGATGTTTCTATCTCTCTCCCTTCCTCTCTGAAAGCAATAAAAACACATTTTAAAAAATAAATTGAGATAATTCAGAACACAGAATTCAGTCTACAAAACAATCTGTCATATTCTTAGAGAGTTTTATGAGAATGTTATATCTATACTTTAAGTCAAGGCTGGTATGAAAATGAAACTATCAGAAAAGAGAATTTGAGAAGTTAAAGTAAGATTACAAATATAAAATTTGAAGAAATATTTGTTTGTATGTAGAGTAAATGCATAGGGATGTGGAAAATTGAAGTAAAAACCTGTTAAAGAAACTTCGAAGATTAACATTGTGGATTATTTACAGGACACGAATTTCAAGAGGAGGGAAAAGAGGCAATGAAATATTTTGTGATCTGAAAGAAAAGCTTGAGGAACAAAGCAATTTCTTAGGTTAGATGTGGAATGTTACCTACGGAAGACCAAGGAGGAGTCATCACAGTCAGGAGGGGCCCAACCCTCTTTACACTGACACTGGAGCTCATGGTCACACACCTGTGGGAGCAATGATCTTCTCAGTGTCCATTTTAGACTGACCACTGACCCAAGGCCCACTTTTCCACCATTAAGTCCATTCTAAAAATGGAATAACTTCGATTCTGTATCTTTCAGTTATCTACAGAACATACAAATCAATAATAGGAATTTCATATAAACCAGGTTCTTGAAATAAATTTTTCATTGAAACACCCTAGTGATGGGTCAGACAAACAAAAGCTTTATTTTTTGAGTTGATGGATTTTTAAAATAAAATTATCTTTATTGTTGAAAGTATTACAAATGTCCCTCCTATACCCCCCACCCTTGACCCTTTTCTGTCTGCTCAGTACCCTCCCCAGGCCTTTATCACACTATTGTCTATGTTCATGGGTTATGCATATAAGTTCTTTGGTTACTCTCTTCCTGCCTTATGCCTTCCCTCTGATGTTAGACTGTTGCATGCTTCCATGTCTCTGGATCTATTTTGTTTGACAGTTTATTTTGTTCATTAGACTCTACATATAAGTGAGATCATGGGCTATTTGTCTTTCTCTGACTGGCTTATTTAGCTTAGTATAATAATCTCTAGGTCCCTCCATAGTATCTCAAAGAGATCCTTCTTTTTTTCAGAGTTACTGGAACATTCTTTTATATAATCAAAACTGACCTAAAAATTACATAAGATTCAGCAAGATTGGGCAAACATTTTCAAAACTTACAGCATGTCCTTTGCACTTAAATGAGCAATTGGTCGATTTGTAGGTTCTCTCGATATCTACACATTCTGCATTAATGCAAACCTGAAAATGACAGGAAAAACAAGAAGTTTACACTAATGTTTAATAGTATTGTTACAGAAGACTGGAAAAAAAACCAAGCCATGCTTAGAGAAAGGGAGATACATTTTATTAAGGGAAGAAACCTTTTCTATTTATACTTTTCCTAGCTCTTTTGTCTCCCAAATTTGGAATGAGACTTCTGGGACTTCTGGGAAAGAAGGCCTATGTGCTGGGAAGGGACCATGAGACTATATTTTAAGACCTGGCCTGGTGTCAGTACTGACAACTCTGTCTGGGGCATAGTCCACGGCCTCTCTGAAATGGGAATAGTCTTATTTTCCTTTTAATTTAAACAAGCAAGCATTTACAGAAGTCAAAATAGCAGGGTTAAAATTTAAAACTGCAGTTTTTATATAAGATGGATGCTTTAGTATTAGTTCTTCAAAATGTTTGGAATTTGGTCTTATATTATTACCATTATTAAACTACCTTTTCATTAGGTAAATCATAGCATTCTTTTGAAAATAGGAAGATGGGTTCTACATAATCTTAGGGGGAAGGCAGAATGGGTGGGTGGAAAAGGATCAACCAAGAACTTGTATGCATATATTCATATCCCATGGACACAGACAATAGGGTGGTGAAGGTCTGGAGCAGTTAGTGGGAGCAGGCTAGATGGGATAAATGGGGGGAAATAGAGACATATGTAATACTTTCAACAATAAAGATGCAAAGATATAGATGATATAGATAGAGATAGAGATAGAGACAGAGGTAGAGATAGATATAGAGATAGATAGAGATATATAAATTAAAATATTTAGAGAGTCCTCTTTAAAGATTTTCTTACTTCATTTCTCAGGGGTCCTCCCACTTCTTCTCTTAAGACTGATATTTAAAATAGAGCTGAGCATAGAACATGATAGAAGGTACCCATTCCAACAAAAAATATTATGGATAGCATGTTACTATCACATCTTCTGCAATATTAACATAATTTATATAAAAATAAATAATATTTTAATATCTTTTTTATTATCAGTGAGACTATCATTCATTGAAAACCTACCAATTTAGGGGCAATAAAACTTACCAAAGTTTAACAACCTAGTGCTAAGGACATAATATGTACTGATGAAATAATATTGAAGGAATACATGCAGGCATTGCTTTGAAAACTGCTCCTGTGAAACACAAGGAGACCGTGAAAAACTAAATAGGAAACTAAAACTAAAAAAAACCAAAAACATTTGAATAAAAGCCACAATTTCAACCTACCTTCTTATTTCCACACTTAGTTCCATTGGCTACCATGCCTATTTCTTCACTGCTGTCTTTGGGATCAAATGTTTTACATGTCAGGAAAGTTATTATATGTCCTTTCCAGGGCAAATTATCTGACCCACCTTGACAGAACAACTTCCCACATGTGGCATCACTAAGAAAAAGTAAAAAAAAAAAAGGCTGCAGTTAAATTACCAGGACTCAAATTGCAGTTGATAGCTTCCCAACTATCCAGATTGAATTAATAGTATTTCTCCCTACCACATAGACTCCTGGTTCTCCTTTATATCAACATTTTTCTTATTCTTCATTAATAGCACCATTAGCTATGGGAAGGCATATTGTTGCTGTAACAACAACAAAAAAACACACACATTTACCAGATTCCCATGCTGCTACTTTTGGACAATGGGAAAGAAGCAGAATCTTACTAGTAAGTACAAATTCTTGAAGGTGGCTTTACTTTGTTGTTCTTGTTTGTTTGTTTTTTGTCTTTATTGCTTATTGGAAAGTGATGGCTGGCTCTGAAGAAGCCAACACAGACCAAGAAAAATGCTTGGGAATGAAGATCACATATATGATAGAGCTAGAAAATATAAGGTGAGTGGATTTCTAATATAATGAAGGGTGTACGTAGTAAGTCAATTTCTATCTTGTTTCAGTTAATTTTTCTTATTTATTTTCATGAATTGCAGTAGAATAATTACCACTATGGTGGTGTCAGTATAAATCTTGGCCTTAGTTGATCCTCATGTGGGGTTACTGAAAGAACTATCCCGCTGCAAAGGCAGATGACATTGCTCAGCACTCAAGAAAATCATGTGTTTACCAACAAAGAGAGTAAAGTCAACGCCAACTAAAGTGCAGACAATTGCTTTATGCAGAATTTAGAGGAGGGCTGTGAAAAAAGTATTCTGAGAGCAGATAGAATTGGATCCTTCTGATGTCTTTGGTGGTTGTTGAAAAATATGAGTGAGCAGTAGAAGAAGACATGCATCTTCTTCAAACTTGTTTTTCTTGAATCACTTAAGGAAAGTCTTATAATGAAGATTCTAGGATACAGGGGATCAGTTACTATTAAAATGTAATTAGAAAGGCAGCCTGTAAGGAAAATAAAATGCTTGGGCCTCTAGTTGCAGTAATTAGCCAATGCTCATACAGATGGTGATATTAGAAAAGGGGATATGCACATGCTGTCAATGAAAAACAGCAACGACCCTGCTCTCTTTCCCCACTCATTACCACTCATACTACATATTGCTCGCTTTTCCCCAAAATATTTCCTTTTACATATTTCCTCCCTTTGAATCTGCCCTGATCCTATAAGAAGAAAACACAGAATGTGATAATCATTCTTTGGGCCTAATTTCCCCAAGAGATTATCCTATGTGTAAAATACATTTTGCTTTAGAAAACAACACAAAATATAGTTTGCTTGGCAATATCTATCATCTAAAAATTAGTGTTTAATTAAGAAAAACTTTGAGAAATGCTGATCTTGTTTAACCTCTTGCTGTACATTACTTAGTGAAAAATTTGGATCAGGTACAAGGTGTTTAATCTATTATAATTTGAATTTTAATGTCATTTTAAAATTGCAAAATCAAAAAACTCTTACAGAAATATATCAAGTTTATTGCATAAAATAGTCTATATTTTTTCTATAATATCAATATAAGATTAAAACATTCTTCAGATGAATTGTCATTTTTTTTTCTCTTGCTGCCTTTTTTCTTTATATAAGTCCATGGCAAGTTTACATAAAACTGTACAGCATTTATTAATTATTTCTCTGAGTAGGTAAATATTTGTGGCCCTAGGATCATAATGAAATATATCAGATGGGAAAGTACCTAAAATATCCTGAAAAATCAATGAATATTTTTCCAATTAGGACAATTTACCTTGCTTTTTTTCCCCATCTCAAACATTCATTTTCCTTAACAGTGATTGTACCTAATGTCATCTAAAACACTCACCAGAACAGACTTGAAAAAGGTATTAATTCTTATTTCTCTTGTTAACTCAGTGCCTAGCTAAAAATATGGCATATAATAATCACTCAATGACTATCTGTCAAATGAATGATTTCCAAATTAACTTTTTCTTGAAATGAAATAAATCAGAACATGTAGCTGGAAGTGAGCAATTTCTCTAGTCTGTGGAGCAGAAAGGTTCAAAGTATTGTTTGAAGGCCACTTACTTTGCTTTACAGGGAATATGTGTGTCGTTCACTCTGTGGCAGTACCCATACTTTGACCCATCTTCGTTCCTTCTGTAGCATGATTTATCTGCAACCTTGGTTCCTGGGACCAGGCAGAATCAGTAGGAACATATTTGCAAAGAAAACAGAAAGGAAGTTCAATGCTGCAAAGAGTTAATAGAATATAAAACCAACAGCATAGGGAATATAGTCAACAATATTGTAATAACTATGTACCATTTGACTGTATATCTGAAACTAATACAAAATAGTGTTGAATGTAAACTGTAATTGAAAAATAAAATAAATTTAGAACATCATGAAGAATGCTATTTTAGCATATAGTTATTCGTTCCTTAACAATAGCTATGCATTATGAGAAGTGCATCTTTAAGTGATTTTGTTACTTACACAAACCTGGATAGTATAGCCTATGACACACCTAGGGCATATGGCAGCCTATTGTTCCTAAAGTACACACCTGTACAGCATATTACTGTATTGAATACTCTAGGCAATTGCAATACAACAGTAAGTATTCATGTATTTAAACACAGAAAATTAAAGGTACAGTACAATTATGGTATAAAAGATAAATGGAACACCTGTGTAGGGCACTTATCATGAATGGAGCTTACAGGACTGGAAGTGGCTCTGGGTCAGGAGTAAGTGGTGAGTGAACGTGAAGGCCTAGCACATTACTGTACACTGCTGTAAACTTTATAAACACTGTACACATGCTGAAACAGGTTTGGCTCAGTGGATAGAGCGTCGGCCTGCAGACTGAAAGGTCTCAGGTTCGATTCTGGTCAAGGGCATGTACCTTGGTTGTGGGCACATCCCCAGTTGGGGGCTTGCAGGAGGTAGCTGATCGATGTCTCTTTCCCTCTCCCTTCTTCTCTGTAAAAATATCAATAAAATATATTTAAAAAATAAATAAATAAGCACTGTAAACTTAGGCTACACTAAATTTATCAGAAGATAATTTTCCTTCTTCAATAATAAAAGAAACTTAGCTTACTACTTTTCTTTATACAGTTTTTAAATTTTTAAAACTACTTTATATTAACACAATTTAAAACACAAACTCATTGTGCAGAGTTGTGCACAAACAATTTTTACACTTATTCTAGAAGTCTTTATTATATATATTTCTACTTTTTAAACATTTTTATTGAAAACAAAGATATAAGCACACGCATTAGCCTAGGCCAGCCAGCATCAGGTTCATTACTATCACTGTCTTCCACCTGCACACTTGCCCCACTGGAGGGTGATCAGGGGCAGTAACTCCTGGAGCTGCCCGGCCTGTGATGGCAATGCCTTCTCCTGGAGCTCCTCCTGGAAGACCTGCGTGAAGGGGTGTCACTCTTTTCAGGAATATGTCCATGGTGGTTTGTTTGAATTATTTGTTTCATCATAGATTTGCTTGTAAGCAGATAATGCACCATGAACATTTCTTTTATTAATGAAAACCTTTTGGTGCTGGTATCTATGATTTCAAACTTTTTAAGGAGTTTGTCAAAGTCTTCCAAAACTTCTGTGAAGCCTTTCACTGTGAATTTTCTTAGGGTTCTTCTTTCCTCCTGCGATTTCTTTTTCTCTTGCCTCTTGGCATTAATAATCTGGGAAAAGCATATATCCTAATATATATCTATAGTTTATATGCAGTACCAGTCCACACCAGTTTCAGATGTATAGCAAAGTGGTCAGAAAACCATGTACTCTACAGAGTGGCTCCCTACTCCCTGAAGCACCCACCTGCACTATACCCAGTTTTCTAGATGTTATTGGCTATATTCCTCATGCTGTAATATGCATCTCTGTGGCTATTCTGCAATTACCAAAGATGTACTGCTTAATCCCGTCAACTTTTTTATCCAGCCCCCAATACCCCTCACCTTTGACAGTCGTCAGTCTGTTCTCTGTATCATGAATTTGTTTCTATTTTGTTTATTAGATTCCATATATAAGTGAAATTATATGGTATTTGCCTTTCTCTAACTGGCTTATTTCACTTGGCATAGTATTTTCTAGGTCCATCCATGCAGAAAAAAGCATATTATTAATAAATCCCCCAAATTCAGTTAGTACTGCTAATATTGTGGAAAGTATCATTCATATACCTGGTACTTCTTCATAAATTACTTTTCCTAATTGTCCCTTCTCCAGGCATTAACTGTTCTACAGTATCATAACTATAATGAAATCACTGGATAGGTACACTATAATGTATTTGACTAATCCTTATTCTTGAACTTGGAGATATTTCCCAAATATCCACTATAATTTTTTTAAAGTGCTAGATAAATACTTTTAAGTAAATATTCTTAAAAATGAGTATTTTTTTAGATTATATATGCATTTTTCCAAATTCTGTCTGAAAAAAATTGTGCTGAATCATATTCTTACCAGAGTGTGTGAACCTAGATGTTTTATCACATCTTCACCAACATTAGGCATTAACTGTATCCCAGCTTTGTCAGTTGAACAAGTATAGAAGATTAACTTGGTATCAAACTTTGCTCCTCAAGCTGCGTTTCAGCCCATGCTTCCCTGACACACAGGGTTTTACTGAGAAATTTTTCTAGGTTCATGTCCATTTATTTCCCAGGTTTCTTTTCTTTTGTGTGTACTGTGAATTAATAATTATTTTTATTTTTCTTAAAATTTAATCTTATATATTTTAGAAATTATAAAATGTTTCTGATATGTGATAATTCTCTTCAAATAATTTTAAGAATATGCATTCTCCCTATTTAAAAATGATTCCTTCAACCAGTTAAGTAGGTATCTGGGAGTATGGCAAAATATATTATATATATTTATGCAAAGCATTATATCCAGGAAGCCTAAAGAATTGATATATTTTATATTGTTTTTCTAATGAAGTTATTTAAAACAATTTAAAATTTGGTTTAGAGTTTTTGCAGAATTTTGAGTTTTGCTTTTATTTATTTATTTATTTATTTATTAGTGTATAATTAGAGAATATAGCCTTTAAAATTCTGGTATTATGTACAATTTAAGTAAGCATTAAAGAGCATTCATGGGGCGGGGGGGGGATGGTGGTGGAATAGACTGACGTGTCTGTAGCCTTGTCGCTGAGCAGACAGAGAGAACAGCTGAGGGTTGCACTGGGAGTGTTTGTTGGCAAGTTAAGGGACAATTATCCTCCAGGAGAAGGTGGGGGACTGCTGGACGAAGCTCCCCTGGCAAGGCAGCCCCACTGCCACGGGATTTTTGTCTCCCAGAGCCACCAGTGTGAACGCGGAGACTGCGCCATCTTGCAGGGGAGAGTAGATGTCTACGGCGGCCTGAAATCTATAGCTGCAGCTCCCACAGAATAGCTGGGGGACCCAGAACACTGCTCTCTAATTGGTGCAAATACCCGGATTCAGAGGATCTCCACACGCCACATGGAAAGACCAGATTTTGCCTGGGATAAGGTGAGGTCTCCTGTCCCGCATAACAGAGAGACATGCACACTGTGGGAACTGGACAGGGGACAGCTGCACCTAGAGAAATCCGCAGATGTGGGGCAGGGTGTGATCCCTGAATGTGGAAGGGAACCCTCAGAGCTATTAACAGACGGGAGCTCTAGAAAGCAACCCATTTTGATCTGAGGAAGAAGGACAGCCTGGGAGTTGTTAAAGTGTCCCAGCTGCTCAAACAGGAGGGGGGAAGGGGGAATGAACAAACTGCACTCTTTCCTCTTCAGACCCTGGCTTCTGATTGCTAAGCCCAATACATAGGATCATGCAATTGGAGACATCCTAAGAGACTGCAGGGAAAATTTGTTTTTCTGGAACCTGGGGATCAGAGCACAGAATAACCATCAAAGAATCAGCTCTGGGGCAACCTACCCTCACAAACCAGTATTGAGTACCACAGAGTAAGCAGGATCTAAGCTCAGGCTACAGAGGACTTGTGCTTAGCCTCAGGTCAATTCTGAAATATTGCTACCCAGCTGATGACTCACAAATTGACTCTCACATAATCACAAAAGAATAAAGAGATTAAGACACACTGCTTGCTTAAAAACAACATTGAGCAGCAGTGGAACGCAGGGAACTGCAATTCTATCCTGAATGGGAAACAGGAGTGCCAAACAGAACAATAGAGGAAGTGAATGACTTCCACTACTGCCCATTCTATTATTTTTTATTTTTTCATATTTTAATTAAAAACTGTTTTTTTCTTTTTTCCTCAATTGATTTTACCTTTTTAATTATTACATTTTTATTTTCAACTAGTATTATTATTACTACTATTTTACCTTTTTGAAAAAAAGAAGTGTCATTTTATTTTCTCTTTATTTTACTTTGGGATTAGAGTTCTACATTCTATTTTATCTTTCCTTTAGCATAATTTTACTCTATCTCAACTCTACCTTTATGCCAACACTCTCTTCCTAACTTTCTCCATTTTGTTGTCTTGTTTCTCTTTCCCTTTTCCAACTTTAGATTTTCCCTATTCTTTCTTTTTACCTGGTTAAAATTTTACCCAACTTATATATCTAATTTTGAATACTCTACTCCAGTCCATACAAACCTCTCTCTTCTCTGTCTTCACTATCCAAAAAATTGTTTTTCTCTATGTGCTTTTCTTGTTGTTTGCTTGAAAGGTGATATCCATTTTTTATACTTTTACATGAGATTATTTTTGCTTATTCTACTTGTTTTATTTTGCTTTTTGTTCGCTTTGTATTTGTTTTAAACCTCTGTTTTCCCTTGCCTCCCTTGATATTAGTTGTTATTTTTAATTTATATTAATCCCCAGGTACTTGTTGCTGGTATTTGTTGGGATTAGTGGCTGTTCTATTGGAATTTTCTCCTCACATATATAATTTGTTCCCTTCTTCTTTCTATTCTCTTTCTTTCTTTCTTTCTTTCTTTCTTTCTTCTTCTTTTGCTTCTTCTTCTTCTTCTCCTCCCCTTCCCTCTACCCTTCCCTCTACCCTCCCCTTCTCTTCCCCCTCCTCTCCCCCTTTTCCTCCATCTACTCCCCCTCCTCCTCCTTCTCCTCCTCCTCCTCCTCCTCCTCCTCCTCCTCCTCCTCCTCCTCCTCCTTCTTCTCCTTCTTCTTCTTCTTCTTCTTCTTCTTCTTCTTCTTCTTCTTCTTCTTCTTCTTCTTCTTCTTCCTTTCTACCCTTTTTTCTCCCTTCTCCCAATTTCATTTTGGCACTTCTTTCTTTTCTTTTTTCCTCCTTTCTCTCTTCTTTCTCTACTTACCCCTAATTTGTCTTTCATTGGTGGTCACCTTATTTGTGGTTATTAACATCGTGAATACATTTCTGTTCACTGCCTTGTGTGTTGTATCTGATTGTGTTGTATTCTGTGCCTTTAAATCAATGCAGGAGAGAGAACTACATAACCAGACACCCAGAAAAGAAAGACCATCAGCAGATGAAGAAACAGCCTGCATATAAAAGAAAAGCAGGTATCACCAGAAAAAGAAGTAAATGAAATAGAAACAAATGACCTACCAGAGAAATAGTTCAGAGAAATGGTCATAAGGTGGCTGAAAAGAAATGGAGACAAAATCGATAATATGAGTAAGAGCCAAGAAAAATGAAGAAGAGCCAAGAGGAAATAAAGAAGAACCAAGAGGAAATGAAAAAATAATCAAGAAGAAATGAAAAATAATATTGCTGTTGTAAAGAACTCACTTGAAAGCATCAAAAGTAGACTAGAAGAAGCAAAGGACTGCATCAGTGAGCTAGAAGAAAAGATAAAAAAAATACCCAAGTTACAGTAGCTTCTAGAAACAAAAAATTAAAAAGCAAGAGGGGAGCCTAAGGGAACTTTGGGATAACACAATACAAAACAACATCTGCATAACTGGGGTTCCAGAAAGAGTGGAAACTGAGCAAGGAATAGAAAACCTGTTTAAAGAAATAATAATATTTCTTCAGAAAACTTCCCTGATATAGGAAAAAAAAACTCCACACAAATCCAAGAAGCTCACAGAGTCCCAAGCAAAATGAACCCCAAAAAACCAACACCAAGGAGCATTATAATTAAATTAGCAAACACGAATGACAAAGTAAGAATCTTAAAAGCAGCTAAAGAGAAACAGAAAGTTACCTACAAAGGAACCCCCATAAGACTAGCAACTGATTTCTCAACAGAAACTCATCAGGCCAGAAGAGATATGCAAAGTCATGCAAAGGAAGGGCCTGAATTCAAGAATACTGTACCCTGCAAGGCTTTCAATCAAAATTGAAAGTGAAATCAGGAGCTTCACAGACAAAAGAGGACTCAAGAAATTTATTACCACCAAACCAGCAATGCAAGAAATGTTAAAGGGTCTGCTGTAAAAAAAGAAATAGGAAGCAAAGAAGGAACACAGGGGTAAAGAATAAAAATGGCGACAGATAAGTACTTATCAATAATAACTTTAAATGTAAATGGATTAAATGCTTCAATCAAAAGACATAAGGTAACAAATTGGATAAGAAAACATGACCCATATATCTGCTGTCTACAAGAAATCCACCTCAGAAAAAGAGATGCACACAGACTGAGGGTGAAGGGATGGAAGATGGTGTTTCAGGCAAATAGAAATAAAAAAAAATCTGGGGTTTCAATACTTATATCTGACAAATTAGATCTCAAAGTAAAGGACATAACAAGAGATAAAAAAGGCCATTTCATAATACTAAAGGGAACATTCCAACAAGAAGAAATAACTCTGGTAAACATATATGCACCCAATATAGGAGCACCTAAATTCTTAAAAAAAAAACAACTCCTGGAGGATATCAAGGGAGATATTGACAGCAATACAATCATAGTATGAGACTTTAATATACCACTGTCACCACTGGACAAATCCTCTAAACAAAAAATCACCAAAGAAATATCAGTCCTATGACTCACTAGACCAGAAGGAATTAATTGACATCTTCAGAACATTTCACCCAAAAGCCACAAAATATACATTCTTCTCAAGTGCACATGGGTCATTTTAAAAGATAGACCATAAGTTGGGTCATAGGAAAAGTCTCTTCAAATTCAAGAAGATAGAAATCATATCAAGCATTTACTCAGATCAGAGTGGCATAAAACTGGAAATCAACTACAATAATAACAACACAAAGAAATAAAAAACATGGAGAATAAACAGCATGCTATTAACCAACGATTGGGTAACCAGAGAGATCAAGGAAGAAATAAAAAACATCAAATGGCAACAAATGACAATGACAACACAACAATACAAAATTTATGGGACACAGTGAAAGCAGTCTTAAGAGGGGAGTTCATATCTCTACAATGCTATTGTAAAAAACAGGAAACAATGGTAATAAATTACCTACCCCTAAAACTCAAAGAGCTAGAAAGAGAACATCAAGAAAAGCCCAGTGTAAGCAGAAGGAAGAAAATAGTAAAGATCAGAGCAGAGATAAACAACATAGAGACCAAAGAAACAATTCAAAAGATCAACAAAACAAAGAGCTGGTTCTTTGAAAGGGTAAACAAGATTGATGGACCTCTAGCCAGGCTCACCAAGAAGCAAAGAGAGAAGACCCAAATAAACAAAATCAGAAATGAAAGAGGAGAAATAACAACAGACCCCTCCAAAATACAAAGGATTGTTAAAAAATACTGTGAACAACTCTAATCCAACAACCCGCATGAAATGAACATATTCCTAGAAAAATATAACCTTCCAAAACTCAATCAGGAAGAATCTAAACATCTCAAGAGTCCAATAACTATGGAAGAAATTGAAGCAGTCATCAAAAAACTTCCAGCAAACAAAAGCCCGGGGCGAGATGGCTACATAGGAGAGTTTTACCAAACATTCAAGGAATAATTAAAACTTATCCTCCTCAGACTATTCCAAAATATTCAAGAAGAAGGAACACTTCCAAACACCTGCCATGAAGCCAGCATCACCCTAATATCAAAACCAGATAAACACAACACAATGAAAGAGAATTACAGGCCAATATCTCTCATGAACATAGATGCCAAAATACTCAACAAAATTCTAGCAAATCGGATCCAGCAGTACATCAAAAAGATCATACACTATGACAAAGTAGGATTTATCCCAGGAATGCAAGGATGGTATAATATCTGCAAATCAATAAACGTGATACATCACATAAACAAACTGAGAGATAAAAATCACCTAGTCATATCAATTGATGCAGAAAAAGCATTTGACAATATCCAACACCTTTTCTTGATAAAAACTCTCAGCAAGGTGGGAATAGAAGGATCATACCTCAACATCATAAAAGCCATATATGATAAACCCACAGCTAACATCATACTCAATGGGCAAAATTAAAAATATTTCCCTTAAGAACAGAAACAAGACAGGCATGCCCAATCCTGTTCGACATAGTACTGGAAGTATTAGCCAATGCAAGTAGACAAGAAGAAGAAATAAAAGGTATCCAAATTGGAAGAGAAGTAAGGCTGTCCTTATTTGCAGATGACATGATACTATACATAAAAAAACCCGAAGGACTCCATCCAAAAACTAATAGACTTAATAAGTGAATTCAGCAATGTAGCAGAATACAAAATTAATGCTAAGAAATCTATGGCATTTCTATACACTAATAGTGAAATTACAGAAAGAGAGACTAAAAAAGCAATCCCATTTACCATTGCACCAAAAAAATTAAAATACCTAGGAATAAACCTAACTAAGGAGGTAAAAGACCTATACACAAAAAACTAGAGGAAACTGAAAGAAGAGATAGAGAAAAACGTAAACAGATGGATAAGCATACCATGCTCATGGATTGAGAGAATCAACATCATTAAAATGTCCATACTACCCAAAGCAATCTATAGATTCAATGCACTACTCATTAAAATACCAATGACATATTTCACAGTCCTAGAAAGAACTCTCCAAAAATTAATCTGGAACAAAAAAAGACCCCAAATAGCCACAGCAATCTTGAGAAAGAAGAATAAATATGTGGTATCTTAATACCAGATTTCAAGCTATATTAAAGCAACTGTCTCAAAACAGTCTGGTACTGGCACAAGAACAGAAATATAGACCAATGGAATAGAATAGAGAATCCAGATATTCACCCAAACCAGTATGCTCAATTAATATTTGACAAAGGAGGTATGAACATTCAATGGAGTCAAGACAGCCTTTTCAATAAATAGTGTTGGGAAAATTGGACAGATACATGCAAAAAAATGAAACTAGTCACCAACTAACATCATACACACACAAAAATAACTCCAAATGCATACAGGACTTAAACATGAGATGGGAAACCATAAAAATACTAGACGAATCCACAGGCAGCACAATCTCAGACATATGCCGAAAGAACTTCTTCACTGATACTGCTCCAAGGGCAATGGATGCTAAAGAGAAAATAAACAAATGGGACTACATCAAAATAAAAACTTTTGCTCTGCAAAAGAAACCACCAACAAAACAACAAGAAAGCCCACTATATGGAAGAACATATTTGCAAATGTTATCACTGATAAAGGTTTAATCTCCAACAGCTACAGTCAACTTATTCAACTTAGCAAAAGAAAGATAATGGACCCAATAAAAAACGGGCAACGGACCTAAATAGAACATTTTTGAAAGACGACAGAAGGAAGGCCAAGAGACACATGAAAACATGCTCAAAGTCACTAATTATCCAAGAGATGCAAATCAAAATGACAATGCGATACCATCTTACACCTGTCAGAATGGCAATCATCAACAAATCAACAGATGACAAATGTTGGCAAGGATGTGGAGAAAAAGGAACCCTCGTGCAATGCTAGTGGGAATGCAGACTGGTGCAACCACAGTGGAGAACAGTATGGAGTTTCCTCAAAAAACTAAACATGGAACTCCCATTTGACCCAGCAATCCCACTCTTAGTAATATATCCTAAGAAACTAGAAACCCCAATCAAAAAGGATTTATGCACCCCTATGTTCATGGCAGCACAATTTATAATAGCTACAATTTGGAAATAGCCTAGGTGCTCATCAGCAGATGAGTGGATCAGAAAACTGTGGTACATCTGCACAATGGAATTCTATGCTGCCATAAAAAAAGAAGGAATTCTTACCATTTGCAACAACCTGGATGGAACTGGAGAGCCTTATGCTAAGTAAAATAAGCCAGTCAATGAAGGAGAAACATCACATAATCTCACTAATTTGTGGATAATAAAGATTACAGACTGATGAACAAAAGAATAGATACAGAGGTAGTAAAGCATCAAACAGACTGTCAAATTACAGTGAGATGGTTAAGGAGAGGTGGGGTAGATAAGAGATCAACCAAAGGACTTGTATGCATGCATATAAGCAAAACCAATGAACACAAGACACTGGGAGGGTTAGAGTATGCCTGGGAGAAGGGGAATGGGAAGATATGTATACATGTAACATATTAATAAAAAAATGTTAAAAAGAGAATTCCCTTTTCTTCATTTCTCTTTTGCATTCTAAGTGTCTTCCTTTCCTCTTCTTCCCCTTTCTTTAACTCTCTGTTCACTTCTGATCATCTCCACACACCTACACACATACATGCATACACATGTACTAGTATGCACATACATGCACATGAACTTCCAAGGGTTTACTTATCTGAAAAATATCTTGGTTTGGGTTTCTGGATAAAATATTGAATCCAGCAATTAAATTTAAATCTCTATTATACAAAGAAATGTTTTTGAGTTTTCCTCAAATATTGCATGAAACATACAAATACTAAAAAGATTGTTAATCTGAAATTTAAATTTTACTGGCCCGATTCTTATTTTTATTTGCTAAATCTAGCAAACCCCTAACTGACCTTTGTATAAAATGCAGTGGTGTAGTTGCTAAGAGAGAAGGTTGGGATAGAATGTCATTTTGCCCATGATTAAACACTGTCACTTGTAATAACATGTTTTGTTTTGCTGCCTGTGTGTTGAGAAAGGAAGGAATGCCAGCAACAATGGGATGTATCCTCCTACCTGCACCCCAGAGCTCGGTGCACTGCTTCTGCAGTGTGGGGCACATCCCCATCAAGCAGTAGCCCTTCCCATCCTGGCAAGGGAAGCCATTGACTTGGAATCGATCAGCAGGGCAAATACCAGATTTACCATCACACATTTCCAGCAGATCACACTCATCTTTTGCTGGTCTGCACACTGTACCGGCCTTTTTAAACTGCAGGGGAGGTAAATTGAGAGAATGTTGTACTCCATCTGGTTTACCAAATATTTCAAATGAACACAAATAATATTTTCCCTTTGGCCCTTTATTGCCAAGATAGTTAGGGGCATAATTCTACTCCAGTTTACATTTACATGGTATAACCTAAAGCCATCTCCTATTATGTCAGTTTCATTGATGTTGGCCAACACCCTGATTCTCTAAGCAATCAATATTTCTGGATTTGTAGTCGAAACAGTATAAAATATCAAGGAGAAAAGTACCAAAAAAAAAAAAACCAATCTGTCAAAACCGGTTTGGCTCAGTGGAGAGAGCGTCGGCCTGTGGACTGAAAGGTCCCAGGTTCAATTCCGGTCAAGGGCATGTATCCTGGTTGCGGGCACGTCCCCAGTCAGGGGCATGCAGGAGCCAGCTGATTGATGTCACTCTCTCATCGATGTTTCTAACTCTCTATCCTTCTCCCTTCCTCTCTGTAAAGAATCAATAAAAATATAAAAAAAACAAACCAAGTAATATCCTAGATGCAAAGAAGGAAGTTATTTCTGACTTTATTGAATAAATCATTGTCAAGACTTTCAAGGAGGTTTCAATCTATAATTTCAGAGGATCTTCCATCTTAAGGAAGGTAAGTTTACAAACACCAGGTCCACAAGCTCTGATACTTTCCCAAGCATCATGTTTTCTAATTCTTAATTTCTCTTATTGTGTGTTCAGATATTTCTTTACAACTTGATTCTTTTTATGGAATATTTTATACTGAGGAAGAAATATCCAAATTATCATTTAGTATATTAATTTCATCACAATCTACTACTGCAAATCTTGCTCTTATTTCCAGTGTCCACACAGGTCTTTTATTCAAATCTGAAGATGCCTATGTGGACACTGGAAGTGAGCAAGCAGGCTCTTAGTGAGCAAGCAGGCTCTTAGATCATCAGAACACTTTCAATATCTTTATACTGGTGACAGAACATGATCCAAAATGTAAATTGGATAATATGAGACTCCAACTTCAATCTCCCACTGCTACAGCTGGCCTAGCTTTGCAAAGTAGGCTTCTACTTTCTGTCCTGTCTTTGTTCTTTCTCTCAGCCCCCTTATTTAGAAAAATTCTCTTTCCATCTACTTCTCTAAAATCTAATCATTACTTTCCAGCCGAGTTTGAAATCCTCACTTTCTATGAAGGCTCGTTGGATTTCTTCCACACATATATCTACTCCCTTTTCATTTCTGATTGATTGGCTGATTGAATTTATTGGAGTGAAAGTGGTTAATGAAATTCACAGATTTCAGGTGCACAATTCCACACACATCACCTGTTCACTGTATTGTGTGTTCATCACCCCAGGTCAGGTTTCTACATGTGGTGGGGAATGTGGCCTGAATTCAGACTTGGAAGATGTAGATTTGAATCTTGGCTCTGCCAGTGCTTAAGTGTATAATCATAGAAAATGAATTTAATATCTCTGAAATCCATTTTCTCATGTAAATTTTAATTTACAAGTTCATTGTGAAAAAGTAAGTGAAAAGTTTTATACAAAGGGTATATGCCTTTATGATATCTACCTGGGCATTCAATCATGCATTGCATTTTCAACTGTTTTAGGCATGTATATCATTGCCCTGAGGAAACTGCAAGTTCTTCGAGGTAAGACAGCTTTTTAAATATATATATATTGATTGATTTCAGAGAGGAAGGAAGAGGGAGAGAGAGATAGAAACATCAACAATGAGAGAGAATCATTGATTGGCTGCCTCCTGCAAGCCCTCCACTGGGGATTGAGCCCACAAACTGGGCATGTGCCCTTGACCAGAATCAAACTTGGGACCCTTCAGTCCACAGGCAGATGCTCTAGCAACCAAGCCAAACCAGCTAGGGCTGGCTTTTTTTTTCTTTTAATCTCCCATAATAGTTAACAAATAGAATATAATAAACACATAAACACTTGTTGAATACTACTTAAGTTCTCAGATTTTCTTCTTTTGTCCTCCTCTATGTTTTTCCTCTCCCTCTGACATAACAACAACATATAAACCCTATCCCAAACATTACCTATAACCTGGTAACCAATCTATACATTCCTTCTACAAATAGCTATTGAGCATTTACACTGTTTGGAATTCTGTGCTGGGTGAGGATGTCAGTCCCCTGCCCTTAGGAGCCATTCTAACAAAAGAGAGAGGCACATAAATAAATGATCATTACATAGAACTCTATGCAACAATGGAATGTAAAACACTACATTTTAACTTGAAAGAAAAGCCAAAAAGCTGCACAGAGAAAGAGACATGGCATCCTCATTTTATGTCTTGTTTTCTATGAACTTAAGTGACTTCACAGATTGAAGATAGGGGAACCCCAATATTATTCAAAATTAAAGTTTTATCACCAAACTAATTATTAAAGGATTTTATAACTAATATGAGATTTGGTCCAAGAAGGTCAGGTAGTATCTTAAGAAGTAGTAGGTAGGTGCATTGGCTATAGAACCAGTACATTTGGAGTTTGCCATTTAGTGGTTCTATTATTCTGCACGTTTTCTGTTCTGAGCAAAATGAGATAATAATACCTAGTTCCAAGGGGTGTTGGAAGATCAAATAGCCCATATTTGTCAAGTACTCAGGGAGGACTTGATAAGTGGCAGGTAGCACTATGTAGAGACAAAAAAAATGTTGTTTTGCCTATTTCATTTAACACAGCCCTTGAGATGTTAACATAAAAAAATAAAGTGTAGTCATAATTATTAAGACAGAATAAAAGAATCTTACCTGGCACTTTTCACAGCATTCTCCTAATGCACATTGCAAATCTGCCTTGACTTTACATGTTTTAGCGTCACAACAGATGTTGGTGCATTCCTAAGGAATACCAGAAACAATTGCAAATACCAAATTACTTGTTGGTCTCATGTTGGCACAATTTATAATACAATTGTTCATTGCACAGACCTCATTTTGGTATAGTCTGAACATAATTTTTAGGAAAATAAAAAACAACAAAGCTGAACATTAGAAAAGCTGAGATTTTAGAGCAACCAAGAGTTTGGTATTTTTCTGAATTCTACTTATATATTTTTTCCAATGTGAAGTTTTTTTTTTAGTTCATCAAGTTTCTCATAATAATACTGAAAATATGAGAGCAAGCAAACACACAAAGAACAGTTTATTAAATATAACATCTAAATAAAGAACATAATTAGTTCAACTGATCAGTTATGTACCTATTCAGCAGGAAATTTAATATCTAGAACATGTAACTGAAAGTCTAAAAATATAGTTATTAAATTCCTATATTCAATTCAACTCTACATAAAGCAGTACTTTGTTTTGTTCTCCTTGCCTAGTTTTTGAGAAATGATGCCCCTTTCTCATTGTAGCAATTGAGATTCTCGAATGGTATATTCAGAATTACAATATTTTAAGCTAAAAATTCTTACCCAATTTCAAGTATTAGTATCATCTGAGAAAATTTGCTCTTTCTCATAGAATAAATAGATCTGAAATCCTACTTGAAGTTATTGAGAAGCTGAACCTCTGGTGGTTTGACATGTTACTCATATTAAATATTAATAAGATGGGGACAAGGGTCCTATGCAGAATCCCAGTTCCCCTGTGAGCAAGGTGGGATCAGGCTAGGCACTTATAATGGTAACAAGTCCTGAGTCACCAACAGATAAACTATGCAGGGTGCTGTGGGACTGCTGAACAGCACATCTGAGTCCACACCGTGGCTCCTTTGTTACCAGGCTGGTGACCTTGGTCAAGCTATGTCCACTCTCTGAACACTGTCATAGTTCTCTGTCTAAAGGTATTTTTCAAGAAGTCATAGGGCACAGAAGAGATGCAAAGTACTTCTGACAGAAAGGGACGGATAAGGACTCAAAGCCCAGGCTGGTGAGTGGTACTTAAAGAACTAGATATGGGGAAGAAACACAAGAAGGTTTGTTAAGCAATGTGGGATTCATTGTTAAAAAAGCTGGCCTGGCAAGTATTTACAAGTGAATATCCAAAATCACAAGAAACATGAACTTTTATAGTGAACCACATTACATCATTTAAAAAATGTATTTCAAAAGTGTTTCATTTTATTTTTAAATTAAATGCATCTGGGTGATATTGGTTAATAAAATTAAATAGATTTCAAGTGTACCAACACTATAGAGTTTTATAGTTTATTTTCTTGACAATTGAAAAACAAACTAAACTTTTTTTATAAAGGACTCAGTTGTACCTTGGAAGTCCCACAATCACAGTCCTCTCCCATTTCTACCAACTGATTCCCACAGATCGGGTTGGAGATGATATCTGTACGCACTGGAACATTAAAGAGGCAATTTGATAATTTATCTTCAAAGAAGTTGTTGTAGCTGACACGGCTGCAGGAACTGAAGTCTGTAGGTATATAGAAGCTGTGAAGATAAGGAAAGAGAAAAGAGAATGCAGTTATGCTGAGCAGTTAGGGGACAAATATCAGACACTGAAAATGATACACCTGAAACCTTGCCCCAAAAAGCAAATCAAAGCCACTGATCAACTGCCAAGTCATAAGCTCCTTTATGTACCTATATTAGCCCACCTGAATGGACATAAACACCTCCAACTTGGAGCAAAATACAGAATCCAAGTTGCTGTTTGAAAAAACAAAAATGCAGCCAAACTGGTGTTGCTCAATGGTTGGACATCGACTGATGAACCAGGAGGTCAGGGTTTGATTTCCTATCAGAGCATATGCACAGGTTGTGGGCTCAATCTCTAATGTTGAACCTGCAGGCGGCAGTGGATCAATGATTCTCCCTCATCTTTGATATTTCTATCTCTCTCCCTCTCTGAAATCAATAAAATATTTATACTAATAATATGGTAATATGCTAATTAGATCAGGAGATTGGACATCTTCCTACTGACTGACTTCCTCTGGACAAAGCCACAGTGGTGGGGGCCAAGGCAGAGGCAGTTAGGGTTGATCAGGCTAGTGGGGAGGGCCATTGGGGGCAAGATTAGGCTGGCAAGGGAGGGCAGTAGGAGGCAACCAGGCTAGCAGGGGAGGGTAGTTGGGGGTGAAATCGAGTCGGCAGAGGAGAGCCTTTGGGGGCCATGAGAACAGCAGGGGAGCAGTTAGGTGGCAATCAAGCCAGTAGACAGGCAAGTGGTTAGGAGACAGTGTTCTCAGATTGTGAGAGGGATGTCCAACTGCCAGTAGGAGCCTAAACTGGCAGTCGGACACCCCCCAAGGCAGCAGTTCTCAACCTGTGGGTTGCGACCCCTTTGGGGGTCGAATGACCCTTTCACAGGGGTTGCCTAAGACTATTGGAAAACACCTATTTCCCATGGTCTTAAAAACCAACAGACTGCTCCACGGTGTAGCAATGTAGTTTACTGTTGTTATGTTAAGACAGTTACCCATGCTACACCACGATTCAAGACAAAATTTCATTTATTTGTAATTAGAAATAAATATTTCACAGTATATAATTACATATTTTTGTGATTAATCACTATGCTTTAATTATGTTCAATTTGTAACAATGGAAATACATCCTGCATATCAGATATTTACATTACAGTTCATGACAGTAGCAAAATTACAGTTATGAAGTAGCAACGGAAGTAATTTTATGGTTGGGGGTCACCACCACTAGAGGAGCTGTATTAAAGGGTCATGGCATTAGGAAGGTTGAGAACCACTGCCCCAAGGGGTCTCAGATTGGAGAGGGTGAAGATTGGGCTAAGGGACCCCCTTCATGCATGAATTTTGTGCACCAACTTCTAATGCTATATAATAAAAGCCTAATATGCTAAGTGTCCAGTTGTCCAGTGACCGGTTGACTGTGCAACCAATCAAAGTGTAATATGATAATGATATGAAGGCCGTTCAACCACTCGTTATGACATACACTGGCCACCAGGGGGCAGACAGTTGACTGGTTGATCCATTGCTATGATGTGCACTGACCACCAGGGGGTAGATGCTCCAATTGGTAGGTTAGCTTGCTGCTGAGGCCCAGCCAATCAGGACTGAGCGAGATGAGCTGGACATGCCTTGGAACCCTCCTATGGTCCCTCCTCAGCCCAATTGTGCACCAGGGGGGTTCCTTGGCTCACCTGCACCCTCTTGCAACCTGGGACCCCTTGGGTGATGTCGGAGAGCTGGTTTCAGCCAGACCACACAGGCCACTCCCCTCAGGAGGGTACCAGATACAGGGCTGGCAAGTGCTGCTGTGGCAGCACAAGCCTCTTCCAATCAAAACTGATTGGAAGGTGCAGTGGGGATGGGATGAGAGGGAGCAGCAGGTAGGAACTGCAGGCAGCATTGGACTGTGGGTTTTAGCCTGTACCCCGCAGGCCACCCAGAGGAGCCCCACCCATGCATGAATTCATGAACCAGGCCTCTACAATATAAAATGCACTAATATTTTGAAAAGATAGCATCAGATATATAGTTGGCATGCAGCCATATGCTATTTTACAAAATGGAGATTAATATTACATCAAGGAGCTTAGAAGGAAATGAAAAAGAGGAAATGAATGTATAAAAGGGAGTCTGGAATTTTTAAAGATAAAATTGACTGTTAAGATTGCCTAAGGCAAGGTGGAAATGAGTTACCTCTTTTCACAGACTCTCTTCATCTTCCTATAGGAACTTCCTTCTTTTGTTTTTCTCCTAAAACTTTTTCCTTACTGTCACCCAATCTAAACTTATTCAAAATTTGATAAATGCTAATGATTTCATAAAGATTAGGATAAAATGACAAGTCCCCCAAGTACAAAGAATTAATATGTTTAAACTATGTGTTAATTAATGAAAAATGTTAGCATATAGAGGAGAGAGAAAATAGTTTGGTATAGATACACATTCATGACTATGCTATTTAATCATTTAAACCCTTGACCATGTTACGAAAGATGACATAAAAGAGTAGCAAATCTCAGAAAGAAATAAAAAACAAACAAACAAAAACACCGTAAAAATAGCATCTTCCCAGTGAGCCTTACCTTAGTGCATTGTTCATCACACAAATTGTAGAAGGGCACTTGCAAGCATGGGAGTCATGAAACATTCCAAAGTTATGGCCCATTTCATGGGCCATTGTCCCTGCAACGCTAAGCGCATTGTCACTGTGGTCCTAAGGGTGAGAACAGGAAACAGAACTAGTTTGTAAACTAAATTATCACTCAGGGTATAATTAAATATTTTTATTGTAGCCAAGTAGAGAAGTTGATTTCAGCTTCAGCCTACTCACCTTACCCACCATCTATTCTTTGTCCTTCTCCTAGCCTCTTCTTCCTTCCCCGTTTCTCCCCTCCCCTCCTCTCCTCATCTCTCTCTCTCTCTCTCTCTCTCTCTCTCTCTCTCTCTCTTTCTCTCTCTCTCTCTCTCTCTCTCTCTCACACACACACACACACACACCAAAATAAAATAAAATACAATACAATAAAATAAAACAAAAACTTCAATACTGAATGCCTATTCACAGGTCATATTACCTGCTCTTTTTTTCTTATGAATGGAAAATATTTTAATGAGAAAGATATTAGTGGTTTTCTGCCATGAGAGATAGTAAAATTGATTCAGCATGATAAGGAATCAGAAATATTTAAAAAATAATCTACCTCCAGTCTCCAGCCTGCTTTTTAATACATCTAATTCAATTGGAGGGCTATGATATGTTTAAGTAATGGACCTTTAAAAGTGTTGGTTAACTTAGAACTTTAGCACATAGGTATCTTTTTCAACTCTATTACTGCCAAGACTAGACATGAATCAATTCCAGACTTGCCCCATTGCATGAAGTCTAACCAATGGCCAACTTCATTACCAGATTGTTTCTGATTAGAGGTGTTAAACTGGGGGATCCAAATTATCCAGGAGCACTTAAAAACGTTAGAAAATCATTGTTAGTTGTAATTTCCCAATGGAGAGACAAATTTGCTGATAACACCAATCCACAGAAACCCAATTCCCTTATCTTTTTTATTTCAAGGAACCAAATAAATAGATTCATAATGCACAGTACAAGACTGGCAAACAAGGAACACTCGGGTAAGATGAGAAGTTAAAAGCTACCATTCACAATATTGTTTCATCCTATTGAAATAAATATTTTAAAACTTGCTACCTAAAAAGATAGAACTCCCCAAATGGAGACAAAACAAACCAAAAAAACTAAGAAAAGGAGAAATGTGTTTCAAGACTGTCCTGATTGCTTTAAGATTTCTTCAAATTTAGGGTATTCCTTTAAAATAATTATTTTCATAACTTCAATGTTTTTTTTCCCTCTGGAATGACCCTATAAACAACATAATACATTATGATCATGCTGGGTGTATACGGGATATACAAGATACATTCAATATTTGAAGTTCAATAAATGTTAATCAGACATGTCAAAACAATGAAGGAGAAAAACTATATTATCTTCTCAATAGATTCACAAAACAGTGAATTTGACAGGCTTGAACATAGAACCAACTAATTATCTTAAACAAACCTGAATGATGCCAACAGAATGGTAAGGAGAGCACATAGTGGACATGAAAGCAAGACCCACAGTTGTTCCAGAAAGTTCTGTTGCCCTTCAAGAAAGAAAGAAATTGATGTGATAACTTATGATTCTAAGTTTTATTTTCTATACTAGTAGACAGTTCATCCACAACTCTAATGGTTAACAGAGAAATTCACATTGTGAATTATCACTCTAAATATTTCCTTTAGTTTTTGCTCCTGTACTGGTAGTTTAGTTGGTTAGAGTATCATATTAATATACTAAGGTTGTGGGTTCAGTCTCCAGTCAGAGCATGTATGAGAATCGACCAATTAATACATAAATAAGTAGAAAAACGAATTGATGTTTCTCTGTTTTTCTCTCTCCCTTCCTCTTTCTTTAAAGTAAATAAATAAATGATTTAAATATATTCTTTAGTTTTTTAAATTTGATTTGATGAAGCATTTTTCTTATACAATGGTTGTCATGTCATCTAAATCCAAACACCTGAATATAATCACTTTTAATATTTTATATATATATCACTCACAATTATCATATTTTCATTGTGGAATTTATCCCTTGTCAGAAATGTGTTTTGTCTTAATAAATGTTATATATATATATATATATATATATATATATATATACATATGTATTAGTATTTTTATATTAGTATTGTCATATATGCTTTGTTTTAATTTATATTTTCCTCATATATTTTTATAACCATTTACTTTTATTTTTCTTTAGCACTGTTTTAAGTACAGTAGGATTTGGAATTTGGGCCTATTCTGAAAGAATTTGTATTAATGAACCCTATATGTTATTGAAATATTTGTCCTATTAAAGAGGGATTTGAAACATTTGCATTTATTTATGGAGATGATATATTTGGTCTTTAGTAATTCCAATTATTTTTTTCCTTTCAGTTGTAATGATTCCACTTTATTTCTTTGTTATTCTTCTCCTGCTATCTGTTCGAGATCCTGGTCATCATTTGTCCCTAGAAATTTGCAATATTTGCACCATTAGTATCATCCCATATACCAGGAGATCACAAGTTTCATTCTAGATCAGGGCATATACCTAGGTTGTGTGTTTGATGTTCTCTCACATATTGATGTTTTGCTCTCTCCTTCTTCCTCTCTCTCTGAAATCAATAAGAATATTCTCTAGTGAGGATTTAAAAAGAAAGAAAATAAATTTATTTAGTTCATGCAATGATATAAAAACAGAAGCTACATTTACCCATTTATCAATATCAAGAATGGAGAATATTAATTTTGCCATGCAAAATGAGGAAATGGAGAACTTCCTCCCATTTTGCACTCACTGTGGAGTGTTCAGATATCTGTTATTTTGAAATGATACTGATATTTTAAACATTATATTGTAAATTTACTTATACTTAAGTCTCTATTTGTTTAGGTTCAATCTCACTACTGGCTCATTTATAAAAAAATAAAATCTGTCTCCATCTTGGAGTTATCTAGTTTGGTTCCAATTTTTAGTGAGTAGAATATATTTAGACTCTAAGGTCCCTACCTGCTTACACTGAGGTACAGATATTTTTGTTAATCTGTCAGATCAGTGGTAACTTTTCTATTTACAAGTGAATGGACAATTATTTCTTTCCATCATATATTTTAGTGATTTTATTCTATTTATTTTAATCTAGTCAAGAAATTTACATGACATTTGATTTTCAATTTTTTATTTATGCACCTGTTATCTTATGTATAATTTGTATCTCTCTATCCTACTACTTCACATACAGGAATACACTACAATCGAAATGGCCCTAGAGCCAGCCTGGTAAGTTGGATTTCCTTATTACTTACTAGTTTACGATCTTGAAAAATCATGAATTTTTCAAAAATGATCTTTTACCTTTGGTGGGCCCTTGAGTCTGGAACTGACTTTCCCAAATGAAGGAACTGTGACTACTGTTCTTCAAAGATAACCCCCAAAAACAGCTTTGCAGTATTCACACCCTGTAGTGCCTGAGAATCTGGATAGGTGTACCTATGACTTGCTCTTGACCAACTGAACAAATTATGTGACCATGTCATTTCTGAAATTGGGTCATAACAAAGCCTTAAAACTCTCTCATGGGCTTCTTAGAATGCTTCTTCTGGGAAAAGTGAGTCACTTTTTAAGATATCCAAAATCCTGAGTCTGTCGTGTTAGAGGCAGTCCAAGTTAGCTGAACAAAAAGCTGTACATTAGAAAGATGATCAACCAGCCCCCCTTCTCCAGCCACACCAGGCAAGTTATCAGCCATAGAAGTGAAGAAGACTTAGTCTAAGTCATGAGGTTGTGAGCTGTTGTGTTATGCTGTAATAGATAACGAGCAAACAATATTAATTCTGACAAAATCTATTTTCTTGCTGCTTTCTTCTATCTGATACAGCTGCAAGCTCTCCAGCAGAATTTTCTTGATCTCTTTTGAGGCAAATGGTAAGTACTCCTTGTATAATTTACAACTGTTAGATTTATTTTCCCTGTGTGTTTTTTTAATTAGTCATTTCAGCAGAATGGTAGAAGTGTGTAATTAGAAAGAAATATTTAATTTATCTTCTATTCTAGGAGTTTGTCCTGACTACTGCTTAAAGCTAATCAATTCTATTAAAATAGTAAATTTAAATTCATCTTACCATCCTCTAAACCAATCTTTCTTTTCTGAGCATCCAATAAAAACAGACAAACTTCTTGTGAATCATTATTAAATCATTAGCTTCTCTTAAAAAAGAAATAGTATATTCAACATAAGGTCCTAATGAATACTTTTAACTTTCTATGTGCAAACCATGTCCTCTTATCTTATACCCTGAGATACCACTTTCTTTGCCCAGGTTTTGAAAAGTTTTAAGCTAAAAACCACATAACATAAAAAAGGGGGAATCTATACATACGTGATTAACTGAGCGATATCATGATGCTTTCTACTAAGGAGGACATCCCCCCTCCATTTAGAAAAGTTTTCCAAGGTGAAGCTTGCATTTGGGGTTATCTTTATCTTATCTTCATCATTCCAGATTTCTAGTCCCACTAAGGCCACGTGAGTATTGAGCTTTCTATAAAGCTGTTCAAAGAGAAAAAAATGACAAAACATCAACTTATAATGGTGACATCATCATTTAATATTCTCAATATACTTTAGATTTTCAAATATTTATAATACCACTGTAAAGTCTTTCTAAACATATTTGTGAATGAAAGTTAGCATTTCTTTCATGCAGAGGCTGATATCCCCATTCTTAGGCAAAAAAAAACCCCCAAACACACACACACACACACACACACACACACACAAAAAAAAAAAAAACACCTTTAGATATTTCAGGTCTGTAAATTCCTTTTTTTTTTTTTTTTGGAGGAAAGGTTCTATTGAGACAAACCTTTTTTCTGCCTGCAACTTCAAGAAATATAATTTTCTATTAGTGGTTCATATGACTTCACTTAACTCAATTGCCTTGTAACGTTCACAGAATCATCATATTTCATCATATTTCAGAATTTAGCAAGGTTGAGTCAGTGCTGGTTTGGACAATAGTAAAGAGACATGCTATGTGGAAAAGTCCTACATCTGGAAGTCACAATGAAATAAGTGGTCCTCTAATTCTTATAACTGGACTAGAAACCAAATACTCTACAATGCACATAGAATAACCTTTGGAAATAAGTTAAGCTTATGAGACAATATGCTCAATCTAAAGAAAAAAAAACTTAAACAGCTGCTACAATTTATAAAGCTACTATGTTGGTCAAAGGGTGAAAACTGCCAGTTTTATGATGAATAAGTTCTGGGGATTGAATGTAGGGCATGGTGATTATAGTTAATATTACTATATCATATAATATACTTGGAAATTGCTAAGAGACTAGACGCAAATTGTTTATTTCCTCAAAATAAAGAAATGGTAATTATGGAATGTGATGGAGATGTTGGTAAACCTATAGAGGTAATCATTTCACAATATATAATAAGTATTTCAAAGCAGTGCTTTGAATACCTTAAACTTACACAATGCTATATGCCAATTATATCTCAATAAAACTGAAAAATATCCACAGTGAAGGCTTTTTCATGGGGGAACATTCTGCTGAGAAACACAAACAAATTCCTTTCTAAAAGTAGTTTATAAAATAATAAAACATTTAAGTATACAATTATTGCTAAAAGATAAGTAAAAATCTAATAAGATTAAAATGTTCTCTATTATTCCCTCAACTTCTTTATTCCTTTCTTGCTTTATTTTAGTCACCTGACAAAACTCTAATCCTAGTTAAAGCTCACTCCCCACTATGCCTGCCCTCCATCATGCCTCATAACACTGACAGGGAAAGCACACCATGCTGACTGCTTTCACATTGAAACCATGACTATGGGCCTCACATGGTCTTTCCTACACTCTAGAATCCAGCTGCATTTCCAAAATCTATTCACTCTGCACATTTTTTTTCATACACATTCCACTTTCTTTGAAATTCTGACACTTTCTTTTAAATCCTCACTTTAAATGGATGCCCCTGCTTATCACATTCACTAAGCATCTAGAAACAATTAGGAGAGAATTTCCACCAGTTCCTCCCACCCATTTATCCCCTGGCCTACACCTGCTCGAACAACCCATGCCTCTCCTTTCTTATGATAGGCATGACTGTTCTGTGAACTGAAGGACAACTCTTTTATTCTTGCACTAGATCAAAGAGATCTTCCAGCAGCTCTTCCATCTTCCTTCTATGGAATTGTTTCCCATTGGCAGTAAAAAAGGGGTAACCCTAGTAATGGAGGTCAGAGGGTGAAAAGATAGTTTCTCTTCTTTAAAAAAAATTTTTTATTGATTTCAGAGAGAGGAAAGGAGAGGGAGAGAAGGATAGAAACATCAATGATGAGAGAGAATCATTGATGGGCAGCCTTCTGCACACCCCCTACTGAGGATGTGCCCATTGCCGAGGTACATGCCCTTGATCAGATTCAACCCTGGGACCCTTCAGTCTGCAAGCAGACGCTCTACCATTGAGCCAAACCAGTTAGAGTGGGAATTTCTCTTTATGACCCTTCCCCCTTAGACTCCATTTCTCTGTTCCCCTTTATAGCAACTTCTGGGAAGAATTTTCCATATTTGTTGTCTCTAATTTCACTTCTCTATTTGTCTCACTCTAATCCTTATATACTGCTATACTCCACAGAAACTTGCATCTCCAGGTGATCAGTAACCTCTACTTTGTTAAATACAATGGTAAATCCTTAGTGCTCAGAAGCATCTACAATATTTGATCATTTTTTTTCCTTTTATAGAGTTCTGTTTCAAGTAGCTTCTAGAACAACTCTCTCCTGGTTTTCCTCCTACCTCACTATCTACTCCTTCTTGGTCTCTATCAGTGTTTCCTCCACTCTAATCTCGCCTCAGAGAAGTACTTCAATAATGTGTCTTTGGGTTTCTTTTCTACTTATCTATGCCCACACCCTTCCTTAGCCTGTACCAGGCTTGGCAAACTTTTTCTAGAAAGGTCTAAATAGAAAATATCTTAAGCTTTGAGGCTGTGTACTCTGGGTCTGGGTTGAAACTATTCACCACCTCTGGCATTGTATCAGGAAAGCAGCAAAACAGACCTTGGGCAAACAAATGGGGATGGTTGTGTTTCACTAAAACTTTATTTTGTAAAAAGGCAACAGGATGGATTCGGTACACAAGCTACAGTTTTCTGACCTATGCCTTATCTATATGTGCTGAGGACTTATAGATTTATACATTACAAATTTACATAAGAACTCCAATCTTACATTTTTAGCATTTACACCTGGAAATCTTTATACAAAAAGATATCTCAATGTTAATTTGTCCAAAATGAAAATCCTAATCTGTCCTCTGAGTCACCATCTCCTATCATTTTCCCCATTCCTCGTTCATTAAGTCAAAACCCTTGATGTCACTTGACTCCTCTCTTTATATTTTTGTAATTCTTATCTCCACATATGTCATAACCCTGTTGACTCTATCTGGAGATCAGCTATTCTCAGTAGACCCATGATCACTGCTTTTTCTCAAACCACCATCATCTCTTGCCTGAATTATGGCATAATTCCCATCTCATCTTGTTTCTGCCCTTGCTTTCCTTCCACTTATTTTCAACCCAATGGCCAAGATAATCTTTTAAGAACACACTGAACATTTTATACTTCAGGCTCCCAATGTTCTCCTCACTCATGTAGTCCTTACACAGAACCACCGGACCTTCAGGTTTTGGCCTCTGCTACCTGTCAGATGTCATCTCCTGTCACCCTTGCTCTGGTTTGCTACCTTCTGGCCACAATGGCCTTACCTTACCACTGTTCCTTAAACATGACAATCTAGGTTCTACCTTAAGGTCCTTTGCTCTGCTTTTCACACCTCAATTTAGGGTCAGAGCCAATTCCGTCAAGTCTCTACTCAATTGTCACCTTATTTGGGAGGCTTTCCTATTTAACATAGCACTTAAGATGAATATCACTCTCTCTCTCTCAATTTTCCTTATAGCAATTATCACCATCCTACATACTTTTTATTTGCCTTTATCTGATTTATTTACATTTGTCTCCTTAAACAAAAAATTTAAAATCCCTTGAAGCAAAGGATATTTGTCAGTTTTGTTGCTCACTTTATTTCTGTCATCTCAAAAAGTACCTGGCACAAAGTAGATGCTTAAAAATATGGCCAATACTGGTGGGTTTCCTTAAGAAGAGTCACCATAATCTTTATGGTGAGAAGACAAAATAGGACCTTGGTCACTGAATTAACCTTTATTTTCTTTCTAACCTTAGATGACTTGTAGGACAGTATGAAGTGACCAACCCTTTTCAACGAAGCAGGCTAAATATATGTAAAAATAATAAACTAAATATTAATATTTAAATATTTTTAAAAGGTTACATTATACAATCATGTTTAAAGAACAGATCAGCAATTATGTAATCAAAATGGGCTTGAAATCTGACCAATCTACGTTCAAATTTTATTTCTATCATTTTCTAATTTTGTGATTTTAGACAAGTTACTTTGCTTATCAGAATCTGATTTCTTTGCTATAAATTAGATGTGAATATTTTAGTGATAATTCAATGATATAATGTATTAGAAAGATGTTACTGTGCTACAGCTTGCCTTATTTTGTTTGTTCTATTTTCTTCCTATGATTGGCTTTCCCTTTAGACTTGTCAGAATTTTTATACCGGGCTTTGAGAAAACAAAAACCATGCAAACACCTTGTATACCTTCATGAAACTGTGACTAGTGGACAAGTAGGTGAGAAATGTCTCTGTCCTGTAATATTAATATTTGATTAAGTAGCAAAGGTTGTGGTCACCCTTCCAGAAGCAGTTATCAGTATTAGTCTTAAGTGTTGACTTTCTTTTCCTATTTCATGAGTACTCACAGAAACACCCAATGATACTGCCTAGCAAGTTTTAAAATTACATTGAATAAAATATGTCATACCATGTTGACGTAATTGGCCATCTCAAACACCCTCTTTCTTATTTTCTCTGGATCTTGATTGTACTTTTTAAACTAAAAGACAACCAAGACACACAAAAAATGGTCATTGATAGAAATAAACATAATGGGAAGGTTTAAAAATAAAGACATTTCATTTATTTTACTTACAAATGTTTATAATCCATGACAGTTACAAAAAGTTAAAGGTTAGAAAAAAATGCTTCCTTATTTTTCTAGCCATATGAAAGCACTTTAGGAATAGAGATGATGTTTCTTCCCCTAAAGTACTAACTCAGTGTAAAGCTTTAAAGATTCATTACAAATGTATTTCAGCTAAATACCATGATTCCCTAACCTGTGCAGAATCAATGCCAGGAATAGCTTATTCATTAAAAAAATGTATATATATATGAACAGTAAATGAATTTAGTATAGTAAAAGAGGTCAAAGTTTTAAGGTCTGACTATTTAACTTGTGTTATCAAAGTTCAGAATTTTTCCTTTGAGATCATACATCTGGGTCTCAGGTTTAGAATACACAATACAGGAAAATGCATTCTTATAAAAGAAGATAGACAATGAATATTACAAGAAAGTGCCTTTCCCCCCCCCCCCCCCAGAAGATTCCATTCATTAGTACTTTATGATTTCCTTATGAGCATAGATTCTAATTTACCAATTGTTTAACTAGTTAACAGAAGCCAAAATGACAAAGCAATTTAATTGGAAATTGAGTTTGGAGCTTTTAAGATAAAAAGAAAGGACATTAGAGTATAAAAATGTATTGTATGCGTATCATATCCAGTGCCCATTCCTGGAAAGAAGAAATCATATCAGTCTAATTATATGTCAAATTTTTCATAGGTTCAGAACAATTGATAAAAAAGAATTACTCATAATCATGATTTTTAAAAACCAATCCAGATACTTAATACTCACATAATAAACTTAGGTAGAAGGGGATTATAAAAAACACATTTATTGATATAGTTACCTCACCATTATCCAGAACCAAATAATATTCTATGTATTTCTTTTGTTCCCAAGCATTCTGGTAATTGGATTTCTGCAATCAAAATAAAAAGAAACATTACTAAGATAAGACCTTTCTCTGCAAGAATCTTCCTTTTATTAGAAATGTGTAATTTATAAAAGATTGGTTGTTGTCTGGGAATAAAGGAAGATAAGATTACAATATCAATTCTAACTAATAAGCCAGAATTATCTATAGTCAGGCTCAGAATGTCAGGCTAGAAGAGATATCAGCGATATGCTAGCCAAACCCTTTTGTTTTACCAAACAGTTTAAATGATTACACAACTAGTACATAGGGATGCTGGAGGTAAAGTGTTCAGAGACTTTTGAACAGTGGACTTTCCCACTATCCTGCTATGAAATAGACAAACTTCTTCTTCAGTGTCCTCCTTGTGTTTTTGTTGTTTAGTATTCTTTTATTCCTGATCCAGTCAGTGAATACCCCCATCTTTACCAATGGTTCAATGCCCAAAGCCACCATGACACCTAGTCGGTTCTTTTCTTCCCCGAAAGATCTGGATCTCTTCCCCACATCCTAAGCTCCCCTATTTTCTGTTCCTTTCTCTCCACAATAAAACAAGACAACAGTGAAACATATTTTATAGTGATTGTCCCATTGAAAAGCAGCAGACATTATTTGTATTAAATAATAAACCAAGTTTATTATGCTGCACTTCTAGAAGTGCTTATCTTTTAACAGGTAAATAAATTTCCATTGACAAAAAAGAGTCCTGAAGGTAGACTTTTAGCTATTATCTAATGGTAATACTTATCTCCCACCCTCCACGGGAGCAATAATGCTCTGGGCATTAGGAATAAGGCAGTGAAATAGATATGGTCCATGCACTGAAAAAGCTCACAATAGGCAAATAAACATTCACATATCAGATGGACATTAGATCTATGTGAAGGATTGCACACAGTGTTGTGATATTGCATGACGGGGTATTCATTTCAGAATAGATGATTAGAAAGCACCCTAAAAATCTGGCACTGAAGCTGATATATTCATGAAAATGAGAAGCCAGGCAAGAGAATATAAATTGAAAACTAATTCCAGCAAAGAAAAAAATGAGCAAATAAGACTCCAAGGTGAGTTGATATGGCATGTTAAAGCAGAGAAAGCTTGTGTTTGTCAGAAAATAATGGGGGCAATCCCTGGTGGATGGGGAGTACAAGATAGGAATAGATTTGAGAGGTCGTTGGGGCCCTAGTCACTCATACATGGGTTTGTAACTCAGTTTTTGTTTTGTTTTTAGATTTTGTACTAAATGCAATGAGAAGCCATTAGAGGGTTTTAAACAGAAAAGTGACATGATGTGGTTTAGAATAAAAGAATCACTGCTACTATTTGTGGGGATTGACTTCTACTGAAGCAGGAATGAGAGTACGAAAGCTGAAGTCATAAGCTGTTGCAATGGTTATTGTGAGAGGGATGATGCCATGTGGTAGTTGGAGAAAGGAAGCAAAGTGACAGATCTGGAATATGAAGAGGCACTTGCTGATGAAGAGGGATAAATAAAACAAGAATCAATGATGATTTCTGGATTTGGGCCTGAGCAAATGATAAATAGTGGTACAGGGGAGAATGAGGGGGAAGCAGGTCTTATTTGGAGTTTGGAAATCGGCAGTTCTATTTTGATCACATTAAGTTTATGATATTAGAGCTTCAAATGAATGCATGAAGTAGGTAGTTAATTAGAACAATCTGGCCTTTAAAGGAGAGTTCAAGGCTGGAGATATATATTTGATAGTAATTATGCAGAACTCTTATTTAAATAAAATAAGGCATAACACATAATAAGATTACCTAGAAAGAATGTGTAGATAAAGTAAGGAATGGGACAGACCCAGGATTTAGTTTTATGAGGACCTCCATTATTTAGAGGAAGGATGATAGTGAGAGGAACTGAGAAGGAATAGCACTTGTGAGGTAAGAAGAAAGAGGTGGGGGGGTGTCATGAGAGCATAATTACATAGTTATTTGCACATGATCAGCAAGGAATTGAGACAGAGACAAGAAGTCTATACCAGCTAAACCAGGAGATCAGCATTCACATAGGTAAGAGTGGTTCTTCTAGCTGGTAGCATTCAAACACCCAGCACATTGAACCCAACAGAGATTTTATTTTATTTGGACCAATTCTGCCCACTGCTTGTGGGTTCTCTAAATGTTTATGAGAGATGATCTTTTTTAACTGAAAGTTGAATTCCATATATGAAAGCGCATTCTAAGCTGCTGTGGGCAGATCCTATATTTACTTTCCTCACTGCTACATCCTCAGCACCTATGGCAGTACTTAAAGAAAGATTTGTTGAATGAGTTCATTCATGAAGACAGCAGAATATTTTACCTCAAAGTAATAATAATACTTTACACTATTGTGTATGTTAGAGTATTGTGAAGGTTGCCATAAGTACTTATTAAATAAATCAATGTACAATAAGGTTTTAATGTCTCTATAACCTATTAGTTTCAACAATGACTGTGGAGTTTCAGCAATGTGCAGTTGGTAAGACTAAAACCCAGGGCAGACAGGAAAGAATACATGAATATTACAAATAAAAAATAGAGGTATGCATACGATCAAACTAGTGGCAGGTAGGGTTACATTCTTCCGAGATGTATGTGCCCATAACATATCATCCATCCCACAGGTGCTGTTAGCCTTCTTTTCATTGGGCTCGTGTTTGAAGAGTGCATGCTCCTGTTCATCCTGATTTGCAGAGCCTAAAGGTTCAATGAAGTATCTTTCATCTCCCTGACTGAAGTAGCCCCTAAAAAACATGAGAGTCCAGGCTCCTTAAAAAATATTACTGCATTTGAATGCAATAGACTTAGAGACTCCAAATTGTTACTATTGCCAAAACATTCTAAGCTGGTGTCAGTAGAAAACAGTGTAACATTATAGCTGAAGATCCCCTTAGAGATTATTTAGACCAGTGGTCGTCAAACTCATTAGTCAACAGAGCCAAATATCAACAGTACAATGATTGAAATTTCTTTTGAGAGCCAATTTTTTTAAACTTAAACTTGTTCTAATGCCACTTCTTAAAAATAGACTCGCCCAGGCCGTGGTATTTTGTGGAAGAGACACACTCAAGGGAACAAAGAGCTACATGTGGCTCCCGAGCTGCAGTTTGCCAACCACTGATTTAGACATATTTTCTCTATGAGGAAATGGAACCCACTGGGGAGAAATGGACCCTGCAATGTTATATAGCTAACCTAAGTCAAAGCTAGCACTAGAATAAAATTTCCTGACTCTTGGTCCAGCGTTCTTCAAATTCCCTTGCCTTGTCTGTTCTCAGGTGTACTGAAAATGAAAGAGATTTTCTAGTTTTATAGATAAGGGTTAAAACTCTGGGCTTACCACTGATTACTGCTGATATCATGGGAAATTACTTAAACTCACCTAGCTTCATTTTCTCTATAAAATGAGAATAATAATACATACAATAGAATGATTATAAAAATTGAAGGAGATAATATGCAAAACATATGATCAATGATAATGCCAAATTCATCTTAATTCTCTCTGCTGAAAACCCAAGCTAAGATTCACTGGACCATATTTAGGGAACACCCATTAGTCATTAAGCATTGGATTAAAGGCAAGTGGTAGAAAAGAAAGTCATGGTCTCTCTTCTCACAGAGCTTATATTCAAATGAAGAAGATAGATGTTGATTAAATAATTACATTTGACTCACAAATACATATAATTATATGACATATATGTAATATACATAATTACAACAGATAATTTCCAAGAACAAAAACAGAAGAATATACAATAAGCTAAATGGATTTATTATAAATAGAATTGGAAGAGTAAGAAATAACATGGAGAGATAAATTTGGGGATGGATTGCATTGGTCTGCATAATGTGGCAGTAGAGAGAGAATGTATTATTCATCTCAGAAAATATTTAGAACATATAATCAATAAGGCTTAATAATGGGTTAAAATCACCTAATGGTGAACAGGGAACTGGAGTGGGTAGAGTGACAGGGGTGGGGCTGGCAAGTGGGCAGAACAGCCAACCTCTCAGTTTCTCTCCCACCACACCCCCTGCCAGCAGCCAATGGGGAATGGGGAACCAGGGGTGGGTGGAGGCAGAGGATGGGGCTGACTGTGGGCAGCCAGGGATGATGGCCCTGATCACAGACTAGGCCTAGGGACTGTACACATGCACGAATTTTGTGTGCTGAGCCTCTAGTGTGTGTGTGTGTGTGTGTGTGTGTGTGTGTGTAAAATTGTTGGCACTATTACAGATGTCCCCCATTTATTTGGGTTTATTAAACAAACATACATACCCAATCATCAAATATGCATACAAACTATTCATGAAGTCTTACCTTAAACCCCTACATATGCTGATGCTAGCTTCAGAAATTTTCGCATTAATAATATGTCCTTGATAATAACAGTCATCCTAAAGAAAAAAGGGGTTTTATAAAGGAAAGTGTGCATGTTTTTTAGATCACTCCTACACTGAAAACTGAAATTTAGAAATAGGATCTATAATGTTTTAAAGTCATTTTATGCTGAATAACAATCACCTTAAAGATAGTAAAACATTTTTAAGTTTTTTATTGTTGAAATCTTTAATATTTTGTTAATGATCCCAAATGCTTACAGATTGCTAACTAAGTGTTGGTGTAAATGTTTGTATTGCAGATAAAGAAAAACAGGTTGAATACATGTTTAAAATCTGAGCCCCCAAAACATTAGACATTTCTTTCTTTCTTTGATTGATTGCTCATTTTTTTCCTAACAACCAGGAGTTCTTTCCAATGAATGTGTTATTCAGATTCTGTTATTTCTTGATTTATCTAAAGAGTTTCACCAGACTAATTGGATTAGTACAGCACCCTCTGTATCAGCAAAATGCACAATGCTAACCCTTTTTCATCTGTATGTGTTTCTATCAAGTAGATTTTCTGCTTTCAGAAAGATGAAGTATTGGCCTATGCAAACCCCTGTGCCGTTGCATAATTTTATAAAGAGAATATGTGAAGGCCTTCCAATTGAAGACAGACCTCTGAAAAGTTGGCAATGATAAAATACTCCTGTTATCTTACTTCACACTATCTTCTCTGAGTAAGAGTCAAGAATGGAAATTATATAAAGAAAACATAGAATTTTATAATTCTACCCTTGAGGAAATAGTCTGGACTTTGAGAGACTAGATGATCTAGAGAAGTGATCATATGTAATTTTCCACTCTTCTAATGAAAATAAGGAGCTCCTTCTGTCCACTTTTCTATGGGGAGCCCTTGAAAGCTGGAAAAGGGTTACCATGTTTGTAAAGAAATGACTTTGTTTTTGTCAAGCTCTACAAAAAATTGATGGAGGACCAATCAAGAAATTACTACTAGTCTGGCTGGTGTGGCTCAGTGGATTAGCATTGATCCAGGAACCTGGAGATTTCCATGTGGCATACATACTCCCAACCCCTAGTCAGGGCATGAGCCAGGGTTGCAGGCTGGATTCCCAGAATTGGGAGAACAGGAGACAGCTGTTCAATGCTGTTTCTCTCTCATTAATGTCTCTATATCTCTATCCTTCTCTCTTCCCCTCTCTTAATCAATTTTTTAAAAATATTTAAAAAATAATTACTATGAAATAAAGCACTGATGTTATTATACATGCTGCTTCCCTTTCACTACTTGTTTAGCAATGACTGCATTTGGATGTGTGGGTTGTACCCCAATTAGCAATAAATCTAGGATAGTCCATCTTACCATGATCTGTGGGCTGGAGGTGACCTCCTTTCTTGTGGAATTATAATGTGTTTCCGTGTAACCTGGTGCCAAGAGATCCCTGGAGACAAAGAAAGAAGTCATAGTTACTCATGCTAATTGGGAAGTTCAGTGATCAAAGTGAGAGCTTTCACTGGGAGTGCAGTAAAGTTCTAATTCCTGAGTGCTTCGTCCCAACTCTTACAAGTTCAGGTATTCATGAGTAGTAGGGAACAATGTTTGCTTTGTTGTCCAATTTTGTTTACTGGTCCGAGGAAAGGCCTGAGGAAGAAATGAAACTGAGAGGAAAGTTAGTAAAAAGTGGCTGAAAAGATTGCTGTTCCTCACCAGTTTAAGATAACTGCATTTCCACCTACCCCTTCAGTCACCAGTGACCGTTCAAATTTATTGAAAATTTCCTTGCATTTGGCAGTTAGGGTCCCCCAAGCATTTCTGTTGAACCTTCTTAAAATTCTTTCAATTCTCTAGAAAATATAAGCCTGACCTATATTTTTAAAAGAGGTAGGGCAAAGAGAAAAGGAAGTAATGAATAGGTATTAAGTGCTATCTCTGTACTGGCTATTAGGTAGACTTGTTACATGAGTCATTTCATATAACCTTTTCAACAATCCTACAAAATAAATATTATTCTCTATTGTTTAGATGAGATTAAATAGTTCAAGTGGCATAGAATCACATTTAGGTCTCCCTTAATTCCAAGCCTGTATTCCCTCCATTACAGTACAAACTATTTCCAAACTCCAGACAGTTTTGAGTTTTTGCAAAAGGTGATAGTCTGTTTGTCTATCTTGCTGTCCTATATAGAACAATTGAGGGACTGAAAGAAATTGAAAACACAAATTAGGAAATTACTTTTGAAATAGTGTATCTATAGGATAATCAGGATTTGGGTGAGAGCTTAGACAGTGAAATTTGAAAAGAAAGATTGAATTTTGATGAACTGTATGGAGAGGTAAGAGTCTAATGTAACATATGAGAGAAATGGATGGGTTAGTGGGCAGCTGAGTAGAAAGGGCATTAGTGTTGAAATCAGGAGAGACCAACTCTGGTTTTGCCATTGAATGGGTTCTTTGGCCCTAGAGTTTATTTAACTTTTATATGTCTTATTTTTTTTCCAGTGAAAATTGTTGCAAAATTTTTAAAAATCTAATCTTTCAGTGTTAGAATAATAAAATGAAATAGTGAAAGGGAAGAATTAAAAGTTACCATTATTTCATCGAATTTGATAAAATTTACATCTGCTTGAACCTCATTATATATTTTTTATTCCTAAAAGTATAAAAATACTAGCAAACTGTTGTTTTATCCAATATGTTTCTAATTCTTTAGTAGGAATAATTATTCATTGAACCTCTTGGGCCAGTTGAGAAAAAGCTGAGTAGTAAAGGTTTACATGAGACATAAATAATAGATCATAGACATTTATAATAGACTCAGCATACTTCTCATGTGCTAATTTGCTGTTGGTGAGCATTATATCAGAAGAAAGACACTTACTTGGATTTTTTCAAATAAAGCACTGCCATTTTTCCATTAACTGTCATTTCATACTTCAATTCAGTTTCATATTTTTCCTGCAAAAATGTAAAAACATTTGCTGGTAATTAAAAATATCATTTTGATAAGTCTATCTGTTTAATCGTTAGCAAGCAATGCCTGCTTTTCCTTAACAGTAGTGTATATAATGCCAAATGTCTGCTTCTGCCTCTCTTAATAAATCTAACAACTTTGCCAACTAAGTAGATAAATTACATGAGATCTTCATATCCATTCATCTTTTCCTCCATCCATCCATTCGTTTACCCATTCATGCATTTTACAAATATTATTTGAGTGCTGGTTATTTGCAAAATATGGCTTGGTTCTGGAAATTCAACTTGAAGCAACAAAAATTGGTACTTGCTACCAGAAAGCTTATAATCTTGTAGAAAAACAGACAATAAATGTGAATTATGTAGAGTGATAAATGATATAAATGTGGAAGCAATGTGAGATGTCTACCATCTTAAAGGAAGGAAAGACTTCCCTGAGGAAGTAATGTATAAGCTGAGATATGAACTAGCCAGGTGAAGCAGGGTAGGAAGTTATTTGAGAAGGATTAGTTTGCACACAGACCCAAAGACCTTTAAGTATCTTACTGATGGTTTTTAGTGTGAAATCTTCTTAAAGCTAAGCAGAGGTCAGAATATGGGCAAAAATAACAAGAATATGCATCCTGGAGAAGGAAGAAACTATCAGGAAGAAAACAGTCTCAGGTATTCAGAAAGAGAAAAATATCACCTCAAGTAAACTATGTGGATTAGGAGAACTGTCTGAAGTTTCAATTTACATACACAGGAAGAACTATAGAGGATACTTTAAAGATTGCATTGGGTATTGAGTTTTGGTGCTGTTGTATAAGACTAGGTTATTAGTCATGGTTACACACAACACCTAAAAATTCACTGGGAAGTGCCAAGACATTGCTATTAAAGACATCTAAAAATGGCAATGACATGTAATTGAGAACCACTTATGATGGATGGAGTGCTCTTTCCTCTGCTGTTGCACCTAAGCCAACTTTTCTTAGAAGATATGAGCTTCTAATCAGAAGAGCCTTCCAGATATCTGCTTCTATTAGCAATGGAGTTGTAGTAGATATTCACCTAAAACATTATTTAGAGGCTGTTTTAGGAAATGATCATTGCTTTTGGAATGGGAGTTTTAGATGACACTAGCATATAGATTATGGATGAAAGGAAATAGGAGGGAAGAAAACCAGAGTCTGTATGAAAGAGGGTGCACTGGGCAAGGTTATAACTGTGTTTCTCAAATACAAGTCCATAGTGAAGATCAATGGCTGCTAATAGGAAATGTACCTAATTTGTGATCTACAGTGGTACCTCGAGATACGAGTTTAATTCATTCCATAACCTTGCTCGTATATCAAGTTGCTCGTATCTCAAAGCAAATTTAGCCATTGAAATAAATTGAAATGCCGTTAATCCATTCCAGCCCCCAAAATGCCACTCCAGTTGTTCTTGTTACATGTTTTTGAATAAGAAAAATGTACTTATAAATGACAAATATTGTATAAAAACATAATAAAAGAAAATGTAAAGGAATAAACTGGTTTTATAAAGTGTATTTACCTACTCGTTACACTCTTGATGCTACACTTTATCCCTAAACTGAATGTAACTTAACTAATCTTCAGTGAACTTCATTGCTACTGGTCTTTGCATTTTTGGCCGATTTCAAAAAACAAAACAAAAAACACACTTGTCCAAGGAGGATTGCCTCTTCCTCCCTTTGAGAATGTTTCTGAAATGGGTGAGGCAAGTTTCATTAAACAGCTCCGATGCACAACCAGTAGCAACTTTTTCGGGGTGTTTCTTTTCCACGAAGTGTGACACCCTCTCCCACATTTCTAAGATCTCCTTTATCTCACTTGTAGAGATCTCCTTCATCTCTGGCTCCTCCTCAAAACCAATTTCTTGGAGAACCTCCGCATGTTGCTGAGACTGCAACTCTTGTAACTCCTCTGTGGTGAGTTCCAGAGAGTGCTCCTCAACGAGCTCATTCACGTCTCTCTCATCCACCTCCAAGCCCATGGATTTTCCCAGAGACACTATCTCTTCCTCCACTGGAACCTTGGGTTCAAATCCTTCAAAGGTCCTTTTGGCTACGGCCTCAGGCCACAGCTTCTTCCATGCAGAAGTCAAAGTCCTCATTGTAACACCCAGCCAGGCCTGATCAATAATTCTGAGGCATATCGCGATGTTAAAGTGGTTCTTCCAGAACTCTGGAAGGGTGAGGTTTGTGTTCTCCATCACCACAAAGCAGCGCCGGAACAGGTGCTTGATGTACAGCTTTTTAAAATTAGAAATCACCTCCTGATCCATGGGCTGCAGGATAGGAGTGGTGTTGGGAGGTAGATAGACAACCTTTATAAACTTGAACTCTTCGAGGAGTTCATCTTCGAGGTTCGGTGGGTGAGCAGGAGCATTGTTGAGGACGAGGAGGGCTAGCATGGTTAGGTTGTTCTCCTGTAGATATTTCTTAACAGAAGGGCCGAAAGACAGGTTTACCCACTCCACAAAGAACTGGCTGGTGACCCATGCCTTTGGGTTTGCCCTCCACATAACTTGCAATTTATCTTTTAAAATCTTATGTGACTTAAAGACTCTGGTGTTTTCCGAATGGTATAGGAGCAGCGGCTTGATCTTGCAGTCGCCACTCGCATTGGCGCACAGTGCGAGAGTTAGCCTAGCCTTCATGGGTTTGTGGCCTGGCATCGCCTTCTCCTCTGCAGTTATATAAGTCCTATTAGGCATCTTCTTCCAGAGAAGCCCTGTCTCGTCACAGTTGAAGACTTGCTGGGGGATATATCCTTTGGCTTCTATCAGTTCAGAAAAAGTTTTGAGGTAATCCTCAGCTGCCTTCACATCCGAACTTGCTGCCTCACCATGCCTGACGATGGAGTGAATGCTGGACCTTTTCCTGAAGTTATCAAACCAGCCTCTACTGGCTTTAAATGAGTCTTAAGATGCTTCATCCGTGGAAGTGCGCGGGGTCTACTCCAGCAAATCACGGTAAATCGCTCGCGCCTTCTCGCATATGGTGCCCTGTGTTAACGTATCTCCTTTAAGCTGCTTCTCTGTCACCCACACCATCAGTAGATTCTCCATCTTTTCATGGAGAGAGCTACGGAGCTTAGAAATTATTGTAATGCCCTTATCGACTCCTTCTGTTTAAGCACAGTGCATATCCTTGAAGTACTACGCCCGTATTGCCTCGCCAAGTCAGCCACTCGCACACCTTGCTCATATTTTTCTATGATTTCATGCTTTAATTCAAAAGACATCATCCTCTTCTGAGTACTGACCTCTCCACTCACTTTCTTTGGACCCGTGGTTATAAAAAGAAATGTGATAAAGTATGTAAATGCACAAAAGATGCTTCAACAACCAGGTAAACAAGCACACTGACTGAGGCGTGGGAAACTATGAGACGCTCAAGTCGCAGTAAACTGGTGGATCCTGTGCAGCCGGCCGACCCACGCAATTACTTGTATCTCAAATGTTGCTCCTATTTCAAAGCAAAAAATCGCTCTCTCGACGGCTCATATCTCAAAAATCTCGTATGTTAGGGCACTCTTATCTTGAGGTACCACTGTATCTGGGTTCTAAACTTAGGGTTAGGAGAGGAAAAATGAACCTTGACTTGGAGAGCATTCACTAAAAAAAAATGATGTGAAGTTTATTGAATAAGTTTAGTTGGTCACAGGTAAGTGTGTGACTAAATTTTCTCCAGAAAAGAAATGCCATGGCTATAGTTTATAGAGTGGACTAAGAAGGCCATAGTCCTAAAATGATCCAAAATATGAGAAGATGTGTAGATCTTTGAGTTTAGGATGATGCCCATGGGCACACATGAATTAGCAAAAGAAACCCTACAGTTCCAGGGAAGATCTTAATTCAAGCCTTGCCACAACACACAGAAAATATGAGACTTCTACAAACCCTGGTGGACCTTGCTAAGTCCTAAAATTGTTTCTAATAAGAGGGAGCATTATGCTGCCAGATATTTTATTTTATGGCACTAGAAGCCCAGTGCACAAAATTCATGCATGGGGGTGTGTGTACCTCAGCCCAGCCTTTACCCTCTCCAATCTGGGACCCCTCAAGGGAAGTCTGACTGCCTGTTTAGGCCCAATTCCACTGGGAATTGGGAATCCCAGTCAGAAATCCCTCTCACAATCCTGGACTTCTGCCTGATCACCCTCTAACCATTCCCCTGTCAGTTTGATCGATGCCTAACTGCTTACCTGCTAGCCCAGTAACCCCTAACTGCCCTCCCCTGTCAGCCTGATCACCCCTAACTGTCCACGCCTGCAGGCCTGGTCCCTTGCCTATCACCCTTGTCACCCCTAACTGTCCACCCCTGCAGGCTTTGTCCCTCCCAACTGCCCTGCCCTGCTGGCCTGATCCCTCCCAACTGCCCTCCACTGCTGGCCATTGTGTGATGGCCATCTTGTGTCCACATGTGACTGACCATCTTGTGTGATGGTCAATTTGCATATTACTCTTTTATTAGATAGGATGATCCCAAAGCAAGACAATTTTGGCTTCTAGGAAGTGTGTGAGCTGGAGTCTGAATTTTTGGAAGAATAGTGACCACCTTTTAAATATAAGTTCCCAACATCAGGGACTTTGGTTAAGTATTTGTTGAGTAAATGTTTATGCAGCTGTTTGGGCAGTGTGCTCCAGTTATATTCCTTTATTCATTTGTCCATCTGTCTATTTATTCACTTGTTCATTTATTCAAAATATATAAAATATGTATATAAAATACAAAATGTGTATATAAAATATAATGATGAATATAATATATAATCATGAATAAAACACTCAAGGTTCTATCCTGATGTTTAGTGGCCCCTTCAGAAAGTTTTCAAAGGATTATTTTATTCCAACTCAAATTGTAAGTCACATAGTCAGTCATGATAAACTTAGGAAAATGGAGCCAAGCTTCAGGCACAGCTGACAGGTAACACTGGTACCTGAGTCTCTGGTCCAGTAGAGGACACAGCTGTATAATAATAAGTACAAGAGTCCTCCTCTTCTGAGGTCAGGAGACATGGTTAATCTAGCCTGAGACCTAAGAGGCATCAACGGGATGCAGAGATCCCCTTGGTCATGTACATTATGGATTCTGGATGTTTCAGTTAATTCCTCATCAGTTCTTTGCACAAGAAAGACCAATAGTCTCAATACAGAACCCACAAGAATAACCTCCTAAGACCTTGGCTTATATCGATGGCAGTATTTTTATTAGTCATAATCTGTACTTGAGCAAAAAGAGAATATTCTCTATGTTAGGGAAAAGAATATGCCTGCTGTGTGGCAGATAGGATGCCACTAGCTTTTCTAGAGATGTTTGGTAGACAAGTATGATATGGCAGAAATCAGCAACCCTGATAGGGCAGAATTGAAATATCAGACATACAGCAGCATGGAATCTTATATTTGTAGAGGGGACAAGGGCTGGAATCCCAGAGACACATCTCTGGTATGTTTCTAGATGATCACAGGGATAAAAGCTAAATGGTATGATTGACAGATAAAATACAGGACACCAGTGAAATTAGGATGCTAGATAAACAGTGAATAAAGAATGCCCCATATCATGGAGAATATTTATAATAAAAAAGCATTAATGATTTATCTGACATTCACATTTAAGTGGGTAACCTGCATTTTATTTATTAAATCTATAGGATAGGGACTGAGAGATGAGGGTGAAAGAGGGACAGAGACATGTCAAAGGTATAGAAAACACTTTTCATGTTGACCTGGGCAGTTTCAAACCAGAAGACATATACATACACTATCATAGAAACACACACACTACACACACCACCATTAAAATAAAAGACAGAAGAAAAAAATCCAGAGCCAAATGGTATAACATTGACCAAAACTAAAGCATGGCTTTAGAAAAGGGATCTATCACAAAGAATGTAAGATGGCCTGGCCAGAGAGGCTTAGTTGGTTGAGCATAGTTCCATGCACTGAAAGGTTACTGGTTCAATTCTAGGTCAGCATATGTAATTGAATGGGTTTCATACCTGGTCAAATTTTCTCTCTTCTCTCTCTCTCTCTCTCTCTCTCTCTCTCTCTCTCTCTCTCTCTCTTTCTCCTCTTTCTCTCTCTCTCCTCTCTCTCTCCTCTCTCTCTCCTCTCTCTCTCTCCCTCTCTCTCTCTTCCTCTCCCTCTTTCTAAGTATATCCTCAGGTGAGAAGTTAAAATTTTAATTTAAAAACTTTAATTCGAGAACTCCATAAGAAAGGGCATATAAAGTATGCAAGCATAATTTTTAAGAAAAGCTTTCAGAATACCCAAGGAGACTAAAAAGGAAGTTATGCTGAGAAGCTGAAAGATAATAAAATGGATTAATAAGCCATAGCATTAAGTATAAAATGCCTTAAAAGTTGGTCATAAAAAGTAGAATATGCTAGGTTACATAGGGTAGCATCATAGAATAAAGTTGAACAGGGAGTTAATTATTGTGTCCTGCTTTGACTTTTGTGTCATCACCTCAAAATAGCTATATGAAATAAGGACTACTGTTATCTCACTTTTCACACAAAGAATTTGAAGTTTCTGTGTGCCTAAGTTTACACAGGGAGAATTAACAAAGCTAAGACATGAACACCAACAAGCTCTCTGAATTCAGATCCTTTGTACTTTCCCTAGGGATCAGGAAACTATAGGTTCATACTACCAGTTAATAGAACAACTGACTAGATAAATCTGTATTTGCACTAAATATCAAGCACATTGCATTCATCTATTCAATCATTTAGCAAATTGGTTGAATATCTAGTATGTGCCAATAACTATTTTATGGTTTTTCATCAAGATAGATTATTTGGAAGCTTAAATTTATTTTTGTAGTTATGAGGAATTCATTATACAACTGTGATGAAAAACACTGGACATGTACTCAAATTGTTTTCCAAATATTCAGTGAAGAAAGGTATCTGGCATGATCCAGGTGTGAAATATGAGCCTCCATCTCACAATGGATTTATGTCTCATATATCTGGACTTTCCTGACTTCCCACAAAAACAGTTCCAGGTGTAGGGAATTAGAAAATTATTGTTGAATGAATAATTATGTTTTAGCTTTCCTCTTTTGACTGAGAATATAGTCATTTCATTAATTAGTAAAAATTATACAGACTTTAATAGCTGCCTTTTTAGAAGGGACAGACATAAATGTCATGTTTAATTACAGTAATTAATCTTGGCATGCACATATGCATGCATTTATCCACAATACTTTATTTTCTATAGTTTTAAAGTTCATGATTTTGTTTATATGTGTGTGTATAAATAGATAATAAATTATATTGAATTTATTTATGAGTATACAGAATAACTTATATATTACCATAAGAATGTTAAATTTTCCTCTCTCTGTGACCTTGGGCAGTTTAATTTAACCATCAGAACCTTAATCTGAAAAATAAGGTAGAATATTACATTATTTTGATGATTGATAAGTATAATTGGTCAAAAATTCAAATATAAATGTGTACATATGTATATATGTATTTCTATATTAAATATAATACATATTTCTATGTACACTATGTACATTTATATATTGTATGTATGTGTATTTTGTACATATATATGTGTGTGTATATATATATATATATAAATTTAAGATTTTTTGTCTCTGTTAAATCAAAAGCTGTACCTGTTGATGGGGCTTCTTGACCTCTCGTTTATATAGTGGATGAAGTCTTCTGGGATAAACCACTTCATACTTCTTTACTCCATGGAGTTCTCCTATAGCATTTACTAAAAAAGTAAGAGAAGATTTAACTAATCAGAACTTGTTGGAAATGGTCATCTTTAAACATTTCTGGTGAATGGTGTCTCCCACAGAGACTTTGAGTTATGTCAGAGAGTTATTAAAGTGCAGACAGCAAAAGAGATCCAGGAAATCAGAGACTCCCTCTTACTTTCAAATCTTTACTTTAACTTATCCCTTTAAATATTTCCTAACTGAGAATATTTCTTTAAGTTTTCCCACTTCTCTTTGCTATCTTGGATCCCCACAGAGGAATAGAGCACACAGTATAGACCAAAGCTAGTCTAGGAAGGCAAAATCCAAATGAATCCTCTAAGAAGCTAAATCAGTGTCAGAGTGGTAGAATTGAAGCACTCTCAAAACTACAGTGTTAGATAAATGAAATAACTAATGGGTGTCATTTCAGATTCTAAGATATTTTCCTTGGGTTTCCCAAAAGCAATATTTTACATGATTGAAAGAAATGAAGTCAGTAAGAAAAGGCTCTAATACCAGTGCCATAGAATGGGCAGGCTCTTTGCAGTAAAGACACACCTTCATTATTGCATACAACACATGAAAAAAATATTTTTAAAAAATAGAGAATAGACAATTAGAACACTATTATTGGCCTGGAGAAAAATTTCTGATCCTGCTGTTACCTTAAAAGAGAAGACACTGGGGAGGGTGGGATGAGGCATGCGACAGGGGGTAAGAGGCTGGGGGAAGGTCAATGAAAAAAAAAGAAAAATCGATATATGTACTACTATATGTAATACTTTAAACAATAAAATTTTTAAAAAAAGAGAATTGAAAGGTTAGCTCATTCAACCTTCTATCTGCATCTTAAAATCTCATCTCATTATTGTATCTGGAAGTTATTTTTGAGAGATATTCAGTTTTTCCAAAGCTAACACTGGAATTTCTATTTTCTTTTATTTTTCTACTAGAGGTCTAATGCATGAAATTTGTGCAAGGGGCTCAGACATCACAGTCCTGGCTTTGTCTAGAAGGTGGTCTGGAAGGATGTCTGGAAGGACATCCAGAAGGTCGTTTGGTTGTCCAGTCAAATTAGCATATTATTATATATTTACCCACATAGCCCAGTGCCTGTTTTTTGCAGATTGGAGCTTGAGGAAATGTCAGCAGATCTGCTCTCTGGCCACTGAAGAGGCTGCAGGCCCATGTAGAATGTAGATGCAGTAGGAACCAGGGCCCAACCCAACAACTGACGGACACTAGGACTAGAAAGGCTCTAGTGTCTGTATAGAGTAGGAGGCTCTCTGAAGGTAATCCTAGCTTACTACATTATTCAAACCTATGTCCTATGATAATAAAAATTTGTTACCCTGGTTGATTTTTTAACAAATAGAACTGAGGATTTTTGTTAGTCACTCTGAATGACTGTACACGTATCCCAATATGTTCTGAGAATAAAGATTTATTTTTAAAATATTTCATTAGAAACTAAAGTAGAAATTTTCAAAATTCCTGGTGATGTCAATTTTCTTTTATTATTTTAGGATGTCTTTATTTCATTTGATCACTCAGGAGCCATGTGTATCTAACTTTAAAAGACAGAAAAAGTGATAAAATTATCTGCAAATTCGTTGGGTCAAAAATGAGGTATTAACATGATGAAACAGTTTTCTACTCAGTGGCTTGAGATTTACTCTTAGCAAGATTTCAAAAGCACTTAAAGCTGTGGCATCAATACTAGAATGCCATAACTTTGGGTTTAGTTTGTTTTTTTAATTATTTGAAAAGAGAGGACAGGTTAAGTGATCTCTGGCCAGTTCAAGTAGTCTGCAATTTTGTGCAAATAAACACAGAATCCCCTAAAATCTCTTCAAAGAGATGCTCATTTGAATAAACTTCAAATCAGTTGATAAAATAAGTCTGGCCACATAGTCACACTTCCAGAACCACATCTGAGGTTCCCTCAGTTACTTACTTCTTGCTGTTACATGGATAATTACTGGCCATCTTTTATTTCTATTTAATTAATTTTGGGTAAAACAACAACAACAACAACACATCGGTTATAAACAGTTTTCATAACAGAGCTCCAAAAGCCTGAAGAAACATCTCATTAATCATTGTCTTTTCATTAAGTGAACATTTTGGTAATTAACACACTTATTTCAAAATAGGATGATGTTAAGAGGTAAAAAAAATTACTCCTGCAGAATGTAGGTAATGGTATCAGCACAATTCTCCACAGTTTCCTGTAACTCTGTGATGCCAAACAAGCATACCAAAAAGCATGCATGCTGGTGGGTGGTTTGTGTCCAATCAGTGCAATTAGTTCCATTAATACAGGCTCTTGAAGCCATATATTCACCAATGTTGCAAACAGAGCAACACTTTAAAACGCTATATGAAAAATCCTTTTCATCCATAATACACATCATTTTGATAGGAAATATTATCCAAGCTGCCCTCAGGTCATAAAATAATACCTACCCAAATAATTCTTTCCATAAATGCATAAAGTAATAACACATGCACATTCCCCATTCAGAAGTGGTGAGTAAGGAACAGGCCAATCTAACCAACACAAGTTTTCTTGATTCACACTGATAAGTATCTAATCACCATGCTTCTAATGAGTAAATTCTAGGGTTTGGTGAAATTCAAAATTACTAGCTAATTCAAATATGGAGTTTTGACAGCAGATTACTTTCCAATGGCAAGCAAAATAAATCAATAAATAAAATAAGCCAGAATGTATTTAAAGGTCTTTGGCAACCTCTCACTTTCTTTAGTTTGAAATGAATTATTTCTAGCTCTTCCCAAACTCTTGCAACATCGTACAATCTCTTAAAAAGCAGATAGAATTTCTTTTAATAGCACTTGTTTTTCTGAAACCATGAAGGCCCCGGGATGCATGTAACTTGAGCTGTAATAAATTATACAGCAGCTAGAGAGATGCAGCAGACCTTAATATTTTCTGGCTCATTCACCTTAAGGTGATAGAGATAGTTAAACCTCCCCTCCAAAAAATTACATGGGCTGATTATTTTGAAGTCTGTGGAACAAACATAACTAATTGCCATCCAGGGATGACACAAATTTGAGCTGTAACATGGTATGTTTCTATTCATTCATTGGAATACTTGCTTTCTCTCCCCCACAGACTCTCACACTAAATTAATTTTGACTAACAAAACTAGATCAAGAAAAAGAAATCTCTTAATCTGTTTTAGATTCGATAATTCTGCTATGTTAAAAGTTAAAAATTAATTATGTTGACAAAATTAATGTAACAGACATTGTTCTGAATTGCTACTTTATATTTTAATATGTTTTGGGCCACTTTGGATTTTAGGACATATATACATAACTTTGATGTTTTCATATATATTCAAAACCTTTGAAAGCAATGTCTTCCCAAATTGAGCACAGGGCATGAAGTCCTGATCAGGGTTCATGATATGACACTGACTTGAGATTGGGGTTCTCTGATTGGGGTTCTCAAGACATCTGGTAATTTCAAACTTCATGTAGGAAAAGTGAGCACAAACACAGAGGGGAAAAATAACAATACATCTTAATTAAGTCTATCATTTGGCTATTCATATGCAATTATATGTACTCTCCAGGGTCTTATGGTCACCTTATGAAGGCAAGAAATAATTTCTAATTGGAAATAAAATAATTTTAGAAGTACTGATCCCCCCTGGGTATTATACTGGAATATAGTAAAGACCATTTTCCTTCGTCAGTGTACTTAGTTCTTCACTCCCAAGCACCTAGCACATCCTTTTAAATATTTGTGTGTTTTTTTCCTGTGATGCAGTCCTATAAGTTGTTTTTCTCAAAGGATTACTAAGCTCATTACAAACAGCTGGCCTGATTTTACTCCCTTCTTTTATTTCATGTATATGAGAACTAGGTAAATATCAGCATCTGACCAACACCTATTTATTCTTTAGTTGATGAGAACAAAGAAACAGAATAAGAGATAGGGAAAGAAAATTGCTTTACTTTTTGCATCCTGGCTGGGAAATTAACTTATTGGAAAAAATATCAAAGTATTTCACTGACAGGGGAGACAGTCTTGAAAATGGCAGGTAATACAAATGAGGCAGATTTCTGTTCCCAATGGAAAATAAGGCGGGCAGCTTTCTGTCTGTCTCCTCATTCTCAGAAGACCCTCTGTCTTCACCACCAAGTACTCAGAGATATCTTTTAAGCATGACTTCTAAGGGAATTGCATCTCTGAGGGCCATATAGTGAAAGCAGATACAGGGAGAACAGAGTTAGTTTATACACCCACCTTCACTGATAAGGCTGAAATGTGGATAAACTCCAGTGTTAGTTATGTGATTTTATTTATGGATACAGCTTGATCTTTATGCTGTGAGATAAAGCTAGTACCCAAGCAATTCTTATGTTTCACCCAAACAGAGGCTTCCAAAGAGTTTGTAGTGATAATATTTTTAGACACTGTAGGGAAAGAATATTTTTATTAAGTTTGATTCAAAGAGAAGAAATTTTAAACCAATAACTTAAATGCCTAGCATAGTTCTATATTTATAGATATTAAGTAAAACTTTCAAAACTCTGGGAAATAAATCAGGAGGAAATGAAAAATCACTTTTAGTGACAAAGTACAGAGCGAGTACAAGGGAAAGAGGACAGATTTTCCCAATACCATACTTCTTGTTGATAATTTGTTCCCATTCCTGGGTCCCAGGGAGCATGATAATATCTGAGAAAAGATTGACCAAGAAAGAATTCCCGGGTTCTAAAGTTAATGTGCTTCCCTAAGCTCTAGAAATATAAATGAGATAAGGAAATGTGTTAACCAATCTAATTTAATCCAAATTTAATAGAAGAATATATGAGCAATGGATAGATATAGTAGACATTATATGTTACTAGAAAATAGAATTCCTCTACTTTTAAATTTGTAAATGCTTGATATACCAGCAAAATAGAAGTGATCATTAGGTTTAGCAACAGCACTACTTTGATCAATATAACAATGTTTTATAAAATGAAATTGGTCAAGTATTTATTTCTAATTAGGCATTTATTATCACCATAAGTGAAAGAACTAAAAATGCAAGCTCAAAAAGAATAGGTCAAGCCAACTCATCCCAATAATAATAGAAAATACTTTCCAAAGCCTTTTGCACAGTGATAACCAGCCAAGTCCATTGCATGGGCACTGCTCTAAAAAGGACAAGGTGGGTTTTGATGACTTTTACTTTTTGACTTGAAGATCCTATTCATTATTTTAATTATGCTAAATGAAATCTTCCATTTATTTTCATATTCTCAGATCAGATATGTAAATATTGGTTAAGGACATCTCTTTGCCTCTCAGTTACATTGAGTTTTTACATCAGTCACCTGCCCACCCCAAACAGATTAAAATCTGTCCAACTAGTTAGTAAAATTTGTCAAACAAATATATTTGAAGAAGATAAAAAGCAAGCTCACTGGTGTATTTAAAATAACCTAAAAAAAGGTAAATACCTACCTGGAACTGAAGAAAGAAAGAACATGGCCACCAGAAGAAGCCCTGGCAACATCCTGGCCGGTCCCAGGAGTGTGGTGTCTGTCCTTCTCACTCAAACAAAAATGCCCTGCTCAGTGTTTCCCTGCCACCTCTCAAGTGAAACCAAATATGACTCCCAGTCTCATTCTCCTCTCTGCTTCAGGAAGTATTTACTGAAGGTGTTGCACAACTTTAAAGCTGTGGTTCCACAACAATGGCACAAGTAGGCGGAAGTTCCAACTCCTGGTTCTAGGATTACTTTTCATGAGCTATGGTTTACCTTTCCTTCTCTTCAATGGCCCCACTTAAAAGTAGTGTGTTTTCAATATATTACCACTACCCAATAAACCACCATGAGATAACAGCTTAGATATACTGATAAATGTGTATATTTATTATGATACTAGAGGCCCAGTGCATGAAATTTGTGCATGGAAGGGGAATGTTCCTCAGCCTGGCCTGCATTCTCTCCAATTCAGGACTCCTTGGAGGACATCCCTCTCACTGGTATCGCTGGTTCCTAACTGCTTACCTGCCTGCTGGTAACTGCCCTCCCCTGCCAGCCTGATTACCCCCAACTGCTCTCTCATAACTGCCTCTGCCTTGGCCCCTGCCACTATGGCTTTGTCCAGAAGGATGTCCAGAAGATGTTCAGTTTAATTAGGATATTACCCTTTTATTAGTATAGATGGATATAAGTAAGGGCATTCCTGCTTTGAACCTGTGTTCCAATTGAGTAATCCCTGTAATTTCTGAGATAGTGGGAAAACCCCTTTACTACATGCCTCAGACCATCTAAATCTTGGGACCATTGGATACAGGATTTTCATGATCTGTTTTTACTTAATTATACATTTCTAAACTGCCATGCTCTCACAATTGCATCTGGAATGGGCAGAGAGGTACCAATCCTTCAATCCAAAGATAGCTGTAGAGTCATTGAGAACTGAGACGCTGCCCTCTTTGCTTTCCTGTACCTAGTAATGTACTGCACAGAGTTGGCACAGATTCAATGCTTCCCGTGTGCTAAAAAGTATGTGTCATGGAGTTTAAGAAACACAGGTTTAAACATAGTTGTACCCATTCTGTCTCTCTGCCTGATTCACCATGTATACATATTGAAAACTTATTGGATTAAATCTCTACCCCTACTTAGGGTAATGGAACAAACAAATGCACAAAGAGTTTTGTACCCTCTAAGAGAAGACTTGCCATTTCACCTTTAAAAATTTTAAACATTCTTAATATGTAAGTAAATAATTCAATCACTGAAATGCATTCTAAGAAAATTATATAAAATATAAAATGAGTTTTATGCCTCAGTATGTCAATTACATTATGTATAAAAGATAAAACGAAAATTAATATCCAAAAATAAGAAGATAAGTATGTAATCTTCTACATACCTACTCAATGAAATATTAGGTCAATATTTAAACTAACCTGTACAATAAATTTTAATATTATGGAAAAGCTTTACATCATAATATCAGGGGAAAAATAAAGCAATAAAATTATATACAAAATAATCAAACTTAAATAAAAACTTTAAAAAGCTATTCAGAGTAAAACACAGAATCAGAATATAAAATCCAAAATATTTAGAGAGGCTTTTTGTGTTTGTGCTGGGAAGATGTGCTTTGATCCCCTTTCTTTCCCTTAGAATATTTTTTATTGATTTCAGAGAGGGAGGGAGAGGGAGATAGAGATAGAAACATCAATGATGAGAGAGAACCATTGATTGGCTGCCTCCTGCACGCCCCCTATTGGTAATTGAGCCCATAACCCATGCATTCATCTTGACTGGGAGTCAAACCATGACCTCCTTGTCCATTGGTTGACACTCAACCACTGTACCATACCATCTGGGCTTTTTCCCTTTTTAAAAAAAAATTTGGGTTAGCATTACTTGTATAATTTTTAAATAATGTAAAATAAACAAAAATATATAATATTTCCCAAAATTATTGACTAGACTTTCTATTAGAAAATAGTAGCTACTGAATATATGGTTTTTAAAAAATATGTATATTTTTATTATTGATTTCAGAGAGGGAGAGAGAAGGAGCGAGAGATAAAAACATTAATGAGGAGAGAAAATCATTTATTGGCTGCCTCGTGCAGGCTCCACACTGGGGATCAAGCCTGCAACCCGGGTATGTGCCCTGACTGGGACTCAAACTGTGACCTTCTGGTTCATAGGTTTACTGAACCATGCCAGCTAGGCACTACTGAGTATGCTTGCACACTGAATTAATTATTGAAAAAAAAAAAAACCAACACTCTTAAAAAAAAAAAAAAAGCAGAGCCCTAGCTGATTTGGCTTGGATGATAGAGTATTGGTCTGGGGACTGAACAGTCTCGGGTTTGATTCCTATCAAGGGCACATGTCTGGGTTGTGGGCTTGAACCCCAGTAGGGGATATGCAGGTGACAGCCAATCAATGATTCTCATCATTGATGTTTCAATCCCTCTCTTCCTCTCTAAAATGTATAAAAGTATTTTAAAAGAAAATCAAAAAACAAGAAGTCTCTGAACCATCAGCATGAGCAGCTGAATCTTAGAAGGAAAGAAGGAAAAGGCACTATTAGTCGTTTAAAGCCAAAACCAATGCAAAGAGTTAGGGTTTCCTATTCTAACTTACCATATTCTCACCTGTGGTAAGTAGACAATGTAACACAAAGAAAGGAAAGCTATTTGCTTTTAAACTTGGTAAATACATTTTTACACAAGAAAGACCAGAGATTTTGTAAAGTCCAGATTTCAGGTACTTTTATGTAAAAAAATATTTATATAAGATTTTACTTTCTTGCTTAGATGTTAGTTTTATAATCAGCCAATAACTCTTTTACCCCTGAGTTACTAGTTATATACTTAATACATGTTACATTTCATCAGGTTCCTTGTAACATGAGTGGCTTTCCCTCTCATTTTACATCTAAATTAAAAGCAGTAGGTAATCAGCAGAGATCTAATGGGTCCAATCAAAATGATGTACCATGTGATGTACTTAACTAGCAGACAGAGAATAAGGGTAGACATTTTCTAATTTTATAAATGTAATTCCTATTTTCTCTGTGCTCCATTGCTTATGTACTTTCACTCCCATTCTCTTTCTGGTATAAAAACTAAAATTAAGACCCAATATTATGTGTGCCTTTACAAGAGGGCATGCATTGGCCTAACCACAAGTTTCTCTACTCAGTTCCCATGGATAAGGTCCCCCAGCCTAGTTAAACACCTTGTCTTATCATAGGGACCAGGCACAGACCCTGCTTATCTCTGAGTAGTTACTTCATTTTTCTGCCACCCTGCAGAGTTACTCAAGCTCAGCACACACTCACATGGGGAGCAGGGGCATCTCACCCCCTTGGTTGCCTCCCAAAGCTCTTGGTTGTTCACTCTGTTCTTAAGTGTAACCCTTGTGTTTGGGCATGGCATGAGCATTCTCCAACCCTGGGCTGTGAGTATATGTGACATAAACTGTTTTCAATCTCCTCTGACTAGTGACAGGTGTGTATTCAGCCATACCCATAACCCTAAAGTTAGAAACTGTTCCTTACTAATGGAATAAATAGAAGACAAATAGAATATCCCAGCGCATACACTTCCAGTGGCATTTTTTTTTACATAACCTTTGATTTATTATGTTTTGCTTTCACAAACTCCCACAGGGAGATCTCATTCCTCTTATTTATGATCATGGGTAGAAAGTGCTTTTCTGTGTTTACTCTCATGATCTGTCTACACATAAAAATTCAAGCTGATTGAAAATCTTCCCTATCTCAAACTCAACTCCATCCAGTATGATGACCTTTGGTGCTGTACAGGACCTACACTTTCATACTCTGTACTCACTAGTCAGTTCCTTCTGATCTCTGAGCTTGTATTCTTGTTCACTATAATCAAGCTACACTGGATTCCTCCATAGTCCTTGACTATGTCAGACATAAACTTGCCTCAGCATTTGCTGTGACTGATCTACTGAATAGTTAACTATTAAGTATTTGGTCTGACTTCCTGATATGTAACCTGGTCAGAAATTTTCATTGTTCTCTTCTCTAGCACAAACTATACCTTTCTGTTTTATTTTTCTTCATTGCACACAATCACATACTGGCATTCTATATTACACAGAGCTGGGTAAAAGTAGATTTACAGTTGTAAGTATGTGGAAAATGATTTATTCTTGCATCATTATTTATTTGTTATTCTTTTAAACTTTATTGTTGAAAGTGTTACATATATCCCTTTTTCCCCATTGTCCTCTTCCCACTTCCCCTCAGGCCCTTGCCACCCTATTATCTGTGTCTATGGTCTGTTATTTATTAAGTACTAGAGGCCTGGTGCATGAAAATGCATGCACTGGTGAGGGGGGTGGTCCATCAGCCTGGCCTGTGCCATTTTGCTATCTGGGACCCCTCAGGGGATGTCCACCTGCTGGCTTAAGCCCCCTCCTTTGGGGACCAGGCCTAAATTGGCAGTCAGACATTCCTCAGGGTATGTCCAACTGCAGCTTAGGCCTGCTCCCCTCTCTGCCGAGGAAGCGGGAGAGGCTCTCACCACACCACTGCACTCACAGCTGTCAGCCCAGCTTGCAGCTGAGCAGAGCTCCCCCTGTAGGAGTGCACTGATCACCAGGGGGCAGCTCCTGCAATGAGCATCTGCCCCCTGGTGATCAGTGCATGTCATAGAGACTGCTCCTTCCCATTAGGGTCAATCTGCCTATTGCCTTTTCAAGATATTAAGCAGAGAGTGAGAAGTGGATTCTGCTGGTCGATTATAGCAATTGTTTTGGATGGAAACTAGCCCATAATATAGAATTCTTTTTATAGTGTCTGACAGTAATGGTGCCCACATAAGACACTAAGGCTCTTAGTTTGCATCAGCTTGGTTTGCCATTGTTCATATTGGCTTGCTCATGGCAAGGTAGCCAGATCTCAAAAAGTGACAGCTGTATACTGCTTTAAACCTACTCTTCCCAATCAAACTCAAGCCCTTGTCTAGAGCCTAGTACTCCAGCTAATCTTACCTTTTCCTACACATTATTTAATTTCTGTCTTTAGTCACCATACTCTGAGCTAAATTGCTTCAGACATTTGTGGATGCAGGCAAGTCTGAAACCTGCAGGGTGGTCAGCAGGCTGGAAACCTAGCTCAAGTGTGAGGGCCATCTATTGGCAAAACATGCAGTTTCTCAGGGGAGGTGATATTTTTTTTTCTATTAAGGTCCTCAACTAATTGAATGAGGTCTACACTGTTATTAACCCCAACAGCGATGCTGCTGAATGCATCAGAAATATGAGCTAAAGAATAACTTGTCTGGTGGGAAGAATCTAGTGGGCCTTCTTGCCAAACCCACTAAGATTTCTAACAAGAAAGCTAAGGTCAGCAAGGCCAAGTTATTTTTTTATATTTTTATTTCCACTCTTAATTAATGCTAAAGCAGAAAATAAACTCAGCCCTCTTGTCTCTCAATCCCGAGCTTTTGTTGTTGCTGTTGCAACCTCTGATCCAGTCTAGTATTTCTCTTTTGATAATTTAGGCAGAAATGAACCAGGCTCAAGGCAAGAGATGTGTCAGAGTAGACTGAGCACCCCAACAGTGAGATAAAGAATTTGAGCACCTTGTGTTTGAAAGTCAGGCTAAAGTAAACAAACAAACAACAACAACAACAAAAACTCTATACAATTCAGAAGCTCTTCCTACAAAACAAATTTCTCCAAAGTCATCTATTCTGATCATTTCTGGATGAAAAAAAGAGGGATGGAGCATGCCATGTTTGCATACAGAAGATGTGTTTTGTACCAGGTTACAAAGTGAGTCAATGGCTCTAACCGGTTTGGCTCAGTGGATAGAGCGTCAGCCTTCAGACTGAAAAGTCTCAGTTTATATTCCAGTCAAGGGCATGTACCTTGGTTGTGGGCATATCCCCAGTGGAAGGTGTGTAGGAGGCAAGTGATAGATGTTTCTGACTCTCTCTCCTTCTCCCTTGCTCTCTGCAAAAAATTAATAAAATATATTTTGAAAAAAAATGTGAGTCATCATTAATTTGTACTCTGCTTTATCACTTCTCCTTAAAGCTTGACCTCAGAGTGGATTGTGTATTGTTCAGTCTCCTCCAAAAGCCTGATGTGCACATTAATCAGTTCTGTGTTCTTGCCTGTTGCTCCAACTCCATCTCAGCCTGCTAATGTTTGTTTCAAATACATGTCAGGTGGCATTTTGTACAAACAGGATTTTCTAGATTAGAATTAGATATTCAGGAGACCTTAGGTAGATATTATGAGCTCGGATTTCTCAGAAATATTAGTTGTATTCCATTCTAAGTCAGGGTGCTGTCTAGTCCACAAATTCTGCCTAGTCACTCTTGAAATAGAGATATTTTCTGGTCCAGAAAAGACATGTGATGGCTTGGAGCAAAAGCTTTTACTCAGTTGCCTGGTATCTATTTTAGCAAAAATTGGAAACATAGCAATGCACATAAAAAAATAATTTAGCCTATAATGAGATATTTCAGCAACCTACAAAATCAAATAGAAATAGAGAGCCGAGACTGGTTTGGCTCAGTGGATAGAGTGTTGGCTTGCGGACTGAAAGGTCCCAGGTTCGATTCCGGTTGGGGGCATGTACCTTGCTTTTGGACACATCTCCATTGTGGGGGGTGCAGGAGGCGGCTGATCGATGTCTCTCTCTCATCGATGTTTCTGACTTTCTGTCTCTCTCTCTTCCTCTCTGTAAAAAATCAATAAAATATATTTAAAAAAATAGAAATAGAGAGATTTTCTAAGGTATTCTTCAATATTCTTCAATTATGTGAAAACATAATTACTTTTTAACTATTAAGAATTGTTTCTCCCTAAAAAGGTGAGTTGGGATTGAACATTGAATACACCACTTAAGCTATGGGAGATAGGCTTTTTTTACTCTATGGCTTAACAGACACTTTAATGTATTGTAATGCCTGGTGACGTGTAAGACAGAATATAGAGTTGCCAGAAGGTATTTGATCATATAAATATTTTTAGTGTAAGAATGCTTACCACTCATTCTAAATTATATGTCATAATATAACATACCACTCCACACTCTTTAATACTTACAAATCCATCAAACATGACTACTATCTCACACATTTCTGCAATATGCCTGGGCTAGCCAGTTCTTGCTTGGGGGTCTAGCATGCAACTGCAGTCAGATAGTGGCTGGGTCTAAAAATACCCAAAAGCTCATTCTCTCACATGGTTGGAGGTTAGCACTGGCAGGTGCCTGGGACCCAACCAGGCATCAGTTGGACCATTCTCATGAGGTCACACAGTTGTCTGAATATTCCCTCAGAGCATTGCATGTGAGTTTTAAGAGCAAGTGTCCAAAGACAGACCCAGGTAGAAGTTATGTTAAAACCTAGTCTCAAAAACCATGCACCATCATTTATACCACATTCTATTCACTAGAATCAAGTTACAAGGAGAAAAGAATTAGATAATTTTGTTCTGAAAATAATCTTAAAAAATGTGAGGGCATGTTTCAATATCACTATGTTTTTCAAGTACTGTTTCTCAGACTATGGTTTTGAAAACTCTCCTTTAAATAATTTATAAACTAGTTTTAGTAAGAGTCTAAAGCATTACAATCTTGACACTTCACTTATCAGTTATATTAGCTGTTATTACCAAATGGATCTGAAAAAAGAGGAAAGTAGCTTATACTTAGGTTATGTATCATATCCTGTATTTCCATATCATACAAAGAGTATGTGAATGCAAGTGTTCATTCCCTGGAGGCTGGACTAAAGTTTCCCATGAACTCATCTATCCAGTAATATACTGGGTCTCAGTTTGTTTCAATTTCATATTCAGGGAGACCATACAGCTCAGCATGCCTATGACAGTCTCAGATTTTATGGTCATAAATAAAATGTGAGTGTAAGTAAAAGTGAAAAGTTTTGTTTGCAATCAAAGTTGAGTTGTTATCAGCTTTAAATTGACTGTTATAATTATAAGGTAACTTAGATAAGCCTTGTGGTAACTACAAAACAAAAACCTACAGTAGATACACAAAAGATATATAAAAGGGAATGGAATCAAAGTATATCCCTGCAGAAAATCATTAAGTCACAAAGCAAGGCAGCAGGAGAGGAAGAAATGAACAAAGAAACAACAAATTGGCTAGAAAAAAATTAACAAAATGGCAATACCAAGGCCTTCCTTATCAACAATGACATTAAATGTAGATTGATTAAATTGTCCAATCTAAAGTGGCTCAATGTAATTAAGAAAAAAACAGACTCAACTATATACTGTCTCCAAAAATTCCACTTCAGCTTTACGGACACATATACTTGTAGACTAGAAAAGAAGTAATGAAAAATTATATTCTATGCAAATGGGAGAGAGCAGGGATAGCAAATACTTATATCAGAGATGATAGACTTTAAGTCAAAAAGTGTAACAAGAGACAAAAAAGGTCAGTCTGTTATGATAAAAGGATCAAGCCCTAGCTGGTCTGGCTCAATCGATACAGCATCAATTGCGGACTAACGGGTCTCAGGTTTGATTCCAGTTAAGGGCACATGTAGGGGTTGCTGGCTCGATCTCCAGGAGAGAACATGCAGGAGATAGCTGATTAATGATTTTTCTTGTCATTGATGTTTCTCTCTGAAATTAATAAAAACATTTTAAAAAAAAAAAAGATAAAATGGTCAAATGATCAAGATGTGTATGCACCGGAACAGAGCACCTATGCATAAAACAAATACTAACAGATCTGAGGGGAGAAATAGACAGCAATACAATAGTAGTAAAAGACGACAATACCTTGTCTTCAACAATAAATAAATCACTAAGACAAAAAGTAAGTAAGGAAACTTTGGAATTGAAATATGCATTAGACCAAATAAGCCAATGACATTTATGTAGTATATCCCACCCAACAGCAGCAGACTATACATTCCTCTCAAACATATCCAGAACATTCTCTAGGATAGATCATATAATAGGCCATAAAACAAATCTTAATAAACTTAGGAATATTAACATAATCTCAAGCATCTTTCCAAACACAATGGTATAAACTAGAAATCAATGACAGAAGAAAATCTTGAAAATGCACAGATGTGTAAAAATTAGACAACATGCTTCTAGACAGTGAGTAACAGAAGTAATAAAAAGAGAAATAAAAATATTTTAAAATAGATGAATACAAAAACACAACAAACCCAAACTAGATGCGGCAAAAGCAGTTCTAAGAGGGAACTTTACAAGTGTAAATGTCTACATTAAGAAAAAGAAATCTCAAATAGGCAATCTAACTTTATTCTTCAAGAAACCAGAAAAATGAAAACAAACTTAACAGAAGGAAGGATACATTAAAATGTAGATCAGAAGTAGATGAAATATAGACTAGAAAAAAATCAATAAAATTGACAATGTCTGTTATAAGATAACAGAATTAAGCAATCAGTAGCCAGACTAACCAAGAAAAAAAGGAGAATTAAAACACACAAAATTATAAATAATAGAGGAGACATTGCAATTGACACCACAAAAATACAAAGGATCATCCGAGGCTACTATAAACAATTCTATACCAGCAAAATTGATACCATAGAAGAAATGGATAAATTTCCAGAAACATACAACCTACAAAACTAAACAATGAAGACAGAAAAAAATGAACTGACAATAAAGACTAGAGGTTGTTGCTATAATTAAAACCTCCCAACAAAGAAAAGCCGAGGACCAGATGATCTCACAGGTGAATTCTACCAAACACTTAGTAATGCTATTTTCCTCAAACTTTCAATTTCCAAAAAAATTGAAAGCTAGAGAACATTTCCAAATGCATTTTACAAGACCAGTGTTAGCTTGATAAGAATATAATAAATACAAACTATATTCCAGTATTCCTGATGAATATAGATTTAAGAATTCTCAACTAATATTTAACAAGGGTGCCAAGAATATTCAATGGAGAAAATACAGTATTTTTAATAAATTACATTAGAAAAAAATCGATATTCATATGAAAATAATGAAATTGGAATCCTGTAATTTACCACTCAAAAAAATTAACTTGACATAAATTAGACACTTAAATGTAAGGTCTGAAACCTTAAAATTCCTTTAAAAAATAGGAAAAAGCTACTTGAAATTGATGTTGGCAATGATTTTTGGATATGATACCAAAAGCACAAGCAACAAAAGCAAAAATAAACAGGTGGGACTACATCAATCCCCAGGAGGTAGCATGCTGGAGGCAGCCTATCTATCTTTTTCTCTCATCAATGTTTCCCTTTCATCAATGTTCCTCTCTCTCTTCCCTCCTCTCTCTCTCTAAAATCAATAAAAATATATGAATTTTTAAATTAAACAATTCTTATGAATGGGAATTTTTATAATAGACTTATGAATAATTGAAGGTCTAACAAATGCAAATCTTAAGAGAAATAGGAGAATTCTTAGAACTGAAGGTTAATACAAATGCTACCTAATACCTATGAACAAAAATCTATGTTCTCTAAGAGGTTAAATTAATAAATACAGGTAGAGAACTGTATTCTACCTGGAATCATAAAAGTTGGTCTAAAAAAGAGAATGGCAAAGAACCAAGGAATGTTGAATACATCCTCTCTTTATCAAAGCAGGATGTGGTTGGACTCCCTCAAACCTACACTCAACTAAATAGAAGAGAACAAATGCATGATTGCTTTATCAGTCTTATACATCACAGATGAGAATACAGTTTTTTAATTACTTGTTCTTGACGATAAGCTTTAAAGCAGGAGAAAAAGACAGGAGAAGAACACTGAAATGGGAGGGGTGGAGTGAAACAGAATATTGTTAATGAAGCAAAATATAGTAAGGAGAAGTGGGACATTCCAAAGATAAAAGGATCAACTTTATAGTTTTATAATGGGATTCACTTTTTTTTAGATTCTAGGTCAATGATTTTCAACACTTTTTCGGTTCAGAAAAACCTTAACAATTTTAAGGAACTCTGTGGACTTTACCACAGATAAATGTGTTTTTTTAAAAAACAAACAAACAAAAAAAAAACAGAAAGCAAACAATAAAAACCTCCCACAAAATTCTGCACAGACTTTCATGTAGGAGATAGCCCTTGAAGTCAATATATAGATATGATTTCAAAATCAGTGTTCTAGGACATACACCAATTCCTGATATCAAAGGTCAGTGATAATAACATTGACAAGGAAGTGGTTCTATTCTTCCTGCAATTGCCGTCAGCATCCCTCAACTAACCAGCCAGAACAGGTGAGGCCTGGCCTCCTACATCAATTTCCTCTGTGCAGAAAACCCACTTTTTGACCAAGCTAGTAAGCTGGTTCTGGAACATTTCACCCATTTCCAAGAACACCATATATGAGGCAATGCTCAGAGTCTGAGAAGCTCACCAGAGAAAGTGAGGAAGCTGGGAAAGTAGAGTTAACTTTGTGTGGCTTTAGACAATTCACTTAACCTTTCTTCATCCTGGTTTTATTTTATTTTTTAAATTTATCTTGTTGAAAGTACAAGATGTCACCTTTGTTTTTTTCTCCCCATTGACCTCCTCCAGCTCGAACCCCCCTCTCCCAAGCCTTCACCACACTATTGTCTGTGTCCATGGGCTATGCATAAGTTCCTAGTTCAGTGGTGGGCAAACTGCAACTCTTGAACCTTGGTTTGCCACTCTATTGACTAATGAGTTTGCCAACCACTCTCCTAGTTTACTTATCTGTATAAAATAAAACAACTCAATACGATGATTTTTAATTTTACCTTTTGCACTATAGATGCTTCCAGGAGAAGGTGAGGTTAGATCTAGGTTTGTAGGGTCTAGTAGGATAAACAAATGAGGAGAAAGTCAATTTTACATTTTTGGTGAACCTTTATTAAGTCTACAAAGTGTTAGAACCTAGTTTTAAAATGTTCTGTAAAGAAACAGACAAAAGAGCTACTTCATTTAGAGAGCTGGGTGTGTTATTTTAAGAGTAGGAATGCCTTCCATTTATAATAAGTTGTAGAACATCTATTGAAAATAGATGAGTCACCAAGGTATCTTCTACATCCTCTTATCTTTGTAGGACCACAGTCTCAGGTAAGACAAATCAATTAATAAATATTTCTAATTTGTAAGAATATTCCTACTGTACCGCTGGAAAGTTCTGGGCTCCTGCTTTCTCTTACTTTTCTTAATTTAACTCTTTATGTTTCCACAAACAATAGAAACATTCAATTATGAATATGAAGTTGATTAAAAATACACTCATTATGGTGGCAATATTTTTAATAAATCTTTATTGTACAGTTTATTACAATTCTTCCTCTTTTTTCTCCCCATAGCTCCCCTTCACCCAGCTCCCACACCACCCTCTGCCCTTACTTCCCCCACATTGTCTTCATCCATAGGAGTATGATTTTTGTCCAGTCTCTCCCTGTACCCTCCTCACCTCTTTCCCCCTGAGAATTGTTAGTCCACTCCCTTTCTATGCCCCTGATTCTATTCTATTCACCAGTTTATTCTGTTCATCAGATTTTTTTATTCACTTGATTTTTAGATTCACTTGTTGATAGATATGTATTTGTTGTTCATAATTTTTATCTTTATCTTTTTCTTCTTCCTCTTCTAAAAGAGTACCTTTCAGCATTTCATATAATACTGGTTTGGTGTTGATGAACTCCTTTAGCTTTTTCTTATCTGTGAAGCTCTTTATCTGCCCTTCAATTCTGAATGATAGCTTTGCTGGGTAGAGTATTCTTGGTTGTAGGTTCTTGCTATTCATCACTTTGAATATTTCTTGCCACTCCCTTCTGGTCTACATAGTTTCTGTTGAGAAATCAGCTGACAATCATATGGGTGCTCCCTTGTAGGTAATTAACTGTTTTTCTCTTGCTGCTTTTAATATTCTCTCTTTGTCTTTGGCTCTTGGCATTTTAATTATGATGTGTCTTGGTGTGGTCCTGTTTGGATTCCTTTTGTTGGGGGTTCTGTGCACTTCCTTGACTTGTAAATCCATTTCTTTTACCAAGTTTATTGTAATAAACTGTACAATAAAGATTTATTAATTTATTTCAGTCATTATTTCTTCAAATAGGTTTTCAGTATCTTGGTCTCTCTCTTCTTTTGGCACCCCCATAATTCTGATGTTGGTACACTTGAAGTTTTCCCAGAGGCTCCTTACATTATCTTCACATTTTTAAATTCTTTTTTCTTCTTGCTTTTCCAGTTGAGTGTTTTCTGCTTATTTGTATTTCAGTCTTTGACTTGATTCTTGTGGTCCTCTAGTCTGCTGATAGGTCCCTGTATAATATATATATATATATATATTTTTTAATTTCAGTCAGTGTATGTTTAATTTCTGGTTGGTCCTTTTTCATCTCCTCTTGGATCTCGCTAAGTTTATCCATCTTTTCTAGGAATTTCTTGAAAAACCTTATAACTATGGTTTTGAACTCTATATCCAGTCATTTGTTTTCCTCCATTTCTTTTGTTTGTGATCTGTTCCTTTGTGTTCGCATTTTTGCTGCTTCCCTGAGTTGGTAGAGTAGCTTTGTGGACTAGGTGTCCTATATGGCCCAGTAGCTCCGCCTCCCCAGTTACCTGAGGTAGACTCTCTTGGTGCACCCCTTTGTGGACTGTGTGTACAGCCTTGTTGTAGTTAAGTCTTGATTGTTGTTGGTATCACTGGGGGGAATTGACCTCCAAGCCAATTGGTTGTGAGGATCAGCTGTGTCTGCACCCAGAGAACTTATGTATAACTATCCCAATCCCTCAAAAGTCATACTACAACTATCATAGCTTTAAAATCTCTAGCAGGAAGTGGTGAGATGAGCAACACCACTCAGGAGAGGCAATTCAATACAATAAACATACATGCCAATTGTGAGAGGCTTCCCTGGCTTGGAAATCACTCCTTTATGTAGCAGATTTTATGCGGGGGGTGGGGGGGAATGATATGTGGCAAGTTGAAAAGGTTAATCGCTTATCTTTTGTACTACTGGAATAAGCCAAGGTAAACACAGTGCGGCCTAGTCTAAATGGATGGGACCATACATTAGGTCAGCACTGTGTCTAAAGCCAGAAACACAGGCAATGAGGTCCTGGCCCCAGATGAGTACAGAAGGACAATGGATACAAATTAGGCTGGGCCCAAGTAGCACTCAAGGCCAGCACTGCATATTGTGTCCCAGACCCATACCCTATCTGCAGATATGACATGACCCATTAGTGTTGTCATGCCTGCAAACCAGATGTTCACCAGAAACCTCCAGAGCCCAGTTTCATAAACCTGACTGGTCATTAAAATCACCTGGGATGCTTTTCAAGAATACAGATTCTTGGATCCCAACCTGGATGATTTTCACTGAGAGGTGGGATCAAGGCATCCATATTTTATAAAGTCCTACAGGGGATGTGATGCCCAGCCAGGTGTGATAGCACACTGCCTTAAGCTATCCCACTCCCAAGTTGTTCTGTGGATTTGCTTTGGACCTTCCATGTGTACTTCCAGAAAAGACTCTTTCTTTATCCTTAGATGATATGGTACATTGTTTGGAGTCTCGAACTGATACCAAATTTTTGTACTGAACCTGGGATTCTTTGTCCACCAGAATCGAAGAATGAATCCAGAAACAGAAAGTGGTATAGCAAAGATGGAGATTTATTGAAGAATAAGTACAGACTCCCATGTAGAGAAGGGGAGAAGGGTCCCACAGAATGGATTCCCAAGTAGGGAGGGGGAAAAGAGTCCCTGAACTGATTCCCACTTGGGGAGGGGAAAGAGTACCATTGGATTCTTTTTTCCCAATGGCTTATAAAGGCCACAGATCCTGGTGCCATATATCCCCTCTGATTGGTCACTATTCCCCTTCAGTTGGTTACTATAACTCCTGGGCTCAAAGGTGGAACCTCACAAGAGAGGTGTGAGGCTCTCCCCACCTCCTTCCTTCTGAATGAAGGGCTTCCTTCTCTTTATTTTGTAAATGTGACCTTTCTTGGCTATTTCCAGTTCCCTTGTCTTCTGTAAATATAACTGTTGCTACTTTCTTTGTCTTATGGAAATATAACTGCACCTGGCTGCCTTGTGTTATGGAAATGTACCTTCTCCCTGGCTGCAGCCCCCTGCTTTTCCCATGCACCCCAAATCTAAAAAATCCCTAAGCTTGCCTATGTGCCCCTAAAATTTCTGCTTCAGAACCACACAGCCATTTGGCCACCAGGATGTAATATATCATCGCTATCTTGGGGTGAGGGGCGTGGGGAAGGGACAAGGACACGTGGCTTCTGAGGAGGTTGTCAACATTGAAGAAGGCAGGGTAAAGAGAAAAGGGGTTTTCAATAATGTGATTTGAGTGTACAAATGAAGTCTTTTCTGAAATCAGACCCATATTTGTACTTTTACTCAGAAATCAATAAATTCCTCTAAACCACATAGGCTAGATTTTCTGTCAATGGTGATCAAAAGGACCTGACTTTTATGAAGGGTGTGTGTCAATGTTGGGTGAAGAGAAATTCTTTAGGTTTCTAATTCCTGAAAGACAACTGATGAATTTTATTCATAACTATTAAGTAGGAGAAATTGTCTTCAAGTTGCCATATTTCAGATTAAATGCTGCTCAAAGTTTCAGTGCCTAATTCATTCTTACCTCTTTCTAAAATGTATTTTCTGGATACCATTCATTATTTTCTATTAAGGTAAAATGAGCAAAGTAGAGAAGAAAGAACAGTAATCTTGAAGTCAAACTAATCATATATAAATTCTTATACTGATTTGGTTCTCCTGTAGTTACTTAATCTGTTACCTTAATTATTTATAAAACATGTAAAATTCACAGGGGAATGCCTATTTTACCTATCCCTGAACACTGCAGTAAATAGTAAATACAGGAAAATACTTTTGAAGTGTATTTCAAAATTAAGAAAGAGCCTTGTTTAGGAAATTTTAAAAATTAAGTGGTCCATAGAAAAAACACAGGACTACAGAGTTGCAAAAGAGTACATTTCCATAAGACAAGGGAGCAGCAGAAGTTATAAGATAAGGGAGCTGGGAGTAGCAAAAGGTACACATTTACAGAATAAAGGGAAGGAGGAAATAGGGAAACAATAAAGAAGAAGGGGAGTTGAGCCTCAAGTCCCCTGTGAGGTTTGACCTTTGAGCTCAGGAGTTGCCATAGTGACCAAGTCAGAAGGGATAGTGACCAATCAAAGGGAATATCAAGACATACAGATCTGCAACCTTTAGAAACCATGAAAAAGAGGACTCAGTGGGACTCTTCCTCCCTCTCCACATAGGAGTCCATACTATGAGATTCTTTCCCCTTCCCCAAGTAGGAGTCTGTACTTGTTCTTCAATAAATTCCCATCTTTGCTATACAACCTTTCATGTATGGTTTCATTTTGGACTCCACCTGAAAAGAGTCTGAGAAACCATCCTGCCAGTCCAAAATTTCCGTCTCACTTTGAGATTTGGTAATAAAATTCAACGCAGATATGAAAGAAGTTTCAAATGATAATAAGGAACAACTTGGTTCAAAACCTTAGGCAAACAAACATAACTTTCAAAATATTGAATTTCTGCAGACAGTACTAAATACAGAAAACTTTATTGAAAAATGATATCTGATTAAAATTATTCAACCCATTTATAAGTAAGATCATTTTGGGGGGTAATTATGAATACAGTGGTACCTCGAGATACGAGTGCCCTAACATATGAGATTTTTGAGATACGAGTGATTTTTGCTTTGAAATATGAGCAACATTTGAGATACAAGTAATGGTGTGGATCGGCCAGCTGCACACGACCCAAGTTTACCATGAGTTGAGCGTCTCATAGTTTCCTCCAAGGTTACGGAATGAATTAAACTCGTATCTCGAGGTACCGCTGTACTTTATTCTCCCAGCTGTGAAAAATGACACTGCCATAGGGGTTACAAAGAGAGGTAAAATATTTTTACCAGAAATATAAGATGAGATTTCCTTATAGTGTCTTTACAACTTTTCTAAAATGTAATTATTTAAAAATAAAAAGATTTTTTATTTTTCCAGTTAGTTTTATTATGTTTTGGTTGATTACAATAATTGTTTTCTATATAAAAGGAAAACTAAATTTGAGGAATGATGGTAAATATAAATTTTAAAATGGAAATGTAAGCATGTTCTTACCAGAGATTCATGACACAGCTCCAGAAACAGGTAGAAGATAAGACGAAATTCTTATTTAATAAATATTTATAGTTCAGATTATTACATTTGTTTCTCTTTTTTCCCCCCATACCTCCACTCCACCAGGCCCCCACCCCTCCCTCTACCCTTACCTCTCCCGGCATTGTCCTCATCCATAGGTGTATGATTTTTGTCTCTCCCTGCAGCCCCCTCACCCCTTTCCCCATGAGAATTGTCAGTCCACTCTCTTTCTATGTTCCTGATTCTATTATATTCACCAGTTTATTCTGTTCATTAGATTTTTAATTCACTTAATTTTTAGATTCACTTGTTGATAGATATGTATTTGTTGTTCATAATTTTTATCTTTACCTTTTTCTTCTTCCTCTTCTTAAAGAGTACCTTTCAGCAATTCATATAATACTGGTTTGGTATTGATGAACTCCTTTAACTTTTTCTTATCTGTGAAGCTCTTTATCTGCCCTTCAATTCTGTATGATAGCTTTGCTGGGTAGAATAATCTTGGTTGTAGGTTCTTGCTATTCATCACTTTGAATATTTCTTGCCACTCCCGTCTTGCCTGCATAGTTTTTATTGAGAAATCAGCTGATAATTGTATGGGTGCTCTCTCGAAGGTAATTAACTATTTTTCTCTTGTTGATTTTAATATTCTCTCTTTGTCTTTTTGCTTTTTGCTTTTGGTATTTTAATTATGATATGTCTTTGTGTGTTCCTCTTTGATTTCCTTTTGTTTGGGGTTCTGTGTGCTTCCTGGACTTGTAAGTCTATTTTTTTTTTCACCAGATGTGGGAAGTTTTCAGTCATTATTTCTTCAAATAGATTTTCAGGATCTTGGTCTCTCTCTTCTTCTGGTACCCCCATAATTCTGATGTTGGTATGCTTGAAGTTTTCCCAGAGGCTCCTTACAGTATCTTCACATTTATGGATTCTTTTTGCTTTTTGCTTTTCCAGTGGAATGTTTTCTGCTTCTTTGTATTTCAAATCTTTGACTTGATTCTTGCCTTCCTCTAGTCTGCTGTTAGGTCTCTGTATAATATTTTTATTTCAGTCAGTGCATGTTTAATTTCTAGTGGGTCCTTTTTCATCTCCTCTTAGGTCTCGCTAAATTTATCCATCTTTTCTAGAAAATTCTTAAAAAACTTTATAACCGTGGTTTTGAACTCTATATCGAAATGTTTGTTTTCCTCCATTTATTTCATTTGTGATCTCTTCCTTTGTCTCCACATTTTCACTATGCCGGGAGAACTTCTGTATTGGAGTCAGCCTTATGATATAAGACTTGAAAAACTGCAAAAGCCTCTCTGTTGAGCTTGGATGGGGTAGAGTCTGAGGGCTTAGCAGACTGCCTTGGCTTCCAGTCAGCCCCACCCTACGTGGCCCCTGGGTTTCAAGTGTCTCTTGGTAATTGTTGCAACCTCTCTGTGCGCACATGTAAGTGTGCATTTAGAACTTTACCTTTCCAGCTCCCCTCACTCATGGACCCATATGAGTCTGGGTCCCCAGAGTCTTGCCCAAAACTGGGGTTCAGTGCAGTTAGAAGTGGTGCAGTTGGGAGGCTCTGTCTCCCGTACACCAGAGAAAGCAGTGGCACAATCAGCAGTCCATCTTCTGTGTGCACTGTTGTGCGTGCCCCCAGACCTTTGCTCTTTCGCGGCTCCCCTAAATTTCCATACACTCCTCCCTTTTCACAGTCGAGACTCCCCCCATATAAGTCTCTCCAGGAACTGGGGTTCAGTGCAGTTGGGAGTCTCCGTCTCCCTCTCGCCAGAGGAAGTCAACCAACCAGGCATTCTACAGCCCGCTCTCTCCACGTGCGCGTCTCCATACCTCAGCTTTTTACGGCTCCTCTGAGTCTCCCTGAGCCCCTCTGTTTCCTTCTAATTGTAGAATTTCCACTCAGCCAACTTTCCTGTGGTTCTGGGTGATTTCCGTTCTGACTTTTAGTTGTAGTTTTGAAATTGTTGTGCGAGGCAGCAATTTAGGTGTTCACCTATGCCACCATCTTGGTTTCTTCTCCAAATAAGGTGATTTGAGCTGAAGTAGGAGGTAACACAATATGCAATGGGAGCATTTTTGAACATACCATTCATTCAGCAATATTTTTCCACTAAAAAAAGGATTCAAAGCTCTTTTTAAACTATCATGCTGAGAATCCAATTGGGATGGTTAAGGAGGGAAACTGACTTTGTTAGCACCAGCTGTGAAATGCATCCCTGGATTACAATTAGGAAGTAATTCAGGCCATTACCAACCACTGGGAAGCCAGCAAGCTACTTGTGTTTTTGTAGAACAGCTAACTTCTGCAGCAGTGTCCTTCCCTATACAGTGGTACCTTGAGATACGAGTGCCCTAACGTACGAGATTTTTGAGATATGAGCCGTCGAGAGAGCGATTTTTTGCTTTGAAATATGAGCAACATTTGAGATACAAGTAATCATGCGGATCCGCCGCTGCACATGACCCACCAGTTTATCCCGACTCGAGCGTATCATAGTTTCCCACGCCTCAGTCAGTGTACTTGTTTACCTAGTTGTTGAATCATCTTTTGTGCATTTACATACTTTATCACATTTCTTTTTATAACCATGGGTTCAAAGAAAGTGAGTGGAAAGGTCAGTGCTCAGAAGAGGATGATGTCTATTGAATTAAAGCGTGAAATCATAGAAAAATATGAGCAAGGTGTGTGAGTGACTGACTTGGCGAGGCAATACGGGCATAGTACTTCAACAATATGCACTGTGCTTAAACAGAAGGAGTCGATAAAGGGTATAACGCCAGCTAAGGGCGTTACAATAATTTCTAAGCTCCATAGCTCTCTCCATGAAAAGATGGAGAATCTGCTGATGGTGTGGGTGACAGAGAAGCAGCGTAAAGGAGATACATTAACACAGGGCATCATATACAAGAAGGCGTGAGTGATTTAAGGTGATTTGCAGAGATTTGCTGGAGCAGAAACCACGCACTTCCACGGACTAAGCATCGAAAGACTCATTTAAAGCCAGTAGAGGCTGGTTTGATAACTTCAGGATCGGCATTCACTCCATCATCAGGCATGGTGAGGCAGCATGTTTGGATGTGAAGGCAGCTGAGGATTACCTCAAAACTTTTTCTGAACTGATAGAAGCTAAATGATATATCCCCCAGCAAGTCTTCAACTGTGACAAGACATGGCTTTTCTGGAAGAAGATGCTGAATAGGACTTATATAATGGCAGAGGGGAAGGCGATGCCAGACCACAAACCCATGAAGGATAGGCTAACGCTCGCACTGTGCACCAATGCGAGTGGCGACTGCATGATAAAGCCTCTGCTCATATACCATTCAGAAAACCCCAGAGTCTTTAAGTCACATAAGATTTTAAATGATAAACTGCAAGTTATGTGGAGGGCAAACCCAAAGGCATGGGTCACCAGCCAGTTCTTTGTGGAGTGGGTAAACCTGTCTTTCGGCCCTTCTGTTAAGAAATATCTACAGGAGAACAACCTAACCATGCAAGCCCTCCTCGTCCTCAACAATGCTCCTGCTCACCTACCGAACCTGGAAGATGAACTCCTCGAAGAGTTCAAGTTTATAAAGGTTGTCTACTTACCTCCTAACACCACTCACATCCTGCAGCCCATGGATCAGGAGGTGATTTCTAATTTTAAAAAGCTGTACATCAAGCACCTGTCCCGGCGCTGCTTTGTGGTGATGGAGAACACAAACCTCACCCTTCCAGAGTTCTGGAAGAACCACTTTAACATCGTGATATGCCTCAGAATTATTGATCAGGCCTGGCTGGGTGTTACAATGAGGACTTTGACCTCTGCATGGAAGAAGTTGTGGCCTAAGGCCGTAGCCAAAAGGACCTTCGAAGGATTTGAATCCAAGGTACCAGTGGAGGAGGAGATAGTGTCTCTGGGAAAATCCATGGGCCTGGAGGTAGATGAGAGAGACGTGAATGAGCTCGTTGAGGAGCACTCTCTGGAACTCACCAAGGAGGAGTTACAAGAGTTGCAGTCTCAGCAACATGTGGAGATTCTCCAAGAAATTGGTTTCGAGGAGGAGCCAGAGGTAGAGGTGATCTCTGCAAGTGAGATAAAGGAGGTCTTAGGAATGTGGGAGAGGGTGTCACACTTCGTGAAAAAGAAACACCCTGAAAAAGTTGCTACTGGTCGTGCACCGGAGCTGTTCAATGAAACTTGCCTCGCCCATTTCAGAAACATTCTGAAAGGGAGGAAGAGGCAAACATCGTTGGACACGTTTTTTTTTTTTTTTAAATCGGCCAAAAATGCAAAGACCAGTAGCAATTAAGTTCACTGAAGATTAGTTAAGTTACATTCAGTTTAGGGATAAAGTGTAGCATTAAGAGTGTAACGAGTAGGTAAATACACTTTATAAAACCAGTTTATTCCTTTACATTCTCTTTTATTATGTTTTTATACAATATTTGTCATTTATAAATACATTTTTCTTATTCAAAAACACGTAACAAGAACAACTGGAGTGCATTTTGGGGGCTGGAACAGATTAACGGCATTTCAATTGATTTCAATTGGTAAATTTGCTTTGAGATATGAGCAACTTGATATATGAGCAAGGTTATGGAACAAATTAAACTCGTATCTGGAGGTACCACTGTATGTTGCTGCCACCTAGTGATCAAACATTTCTATGAGACAATAAGACAAGGCTGATTTAAGCACTCCTAAGGTGTTTACTAGTTTTAAATTTGTATGAGCATAGTAAGTGTTCAGTAATATGGGAAATAAATGTTATTGAATGAACTTTTTCTTTTTTTTAACATTGAGTACATGTAGTTTACAACTTGAGGTAAAAGGAAAAGTTCTCCTTAACCAGTATTTTACACAGCTGTAGTAAAATATTTTAAACTTCAGGGATTTATAAGAGATTACATTTCTTAATTTTTGGGAGAAAGTAAACAAGTTCTAACATAACTCTTTGAATTTTCCAGTTCACTTCCATTACAATAGTAACCAGCTGTAATTAGTTTTATAACTTTCTTCATGGCCATTGCTGTCTTTAGATCAGAAGCATTGCTATTTCAATCAATGTCCACTAACTCCACTTCAAAAATGAGTTTTGCATTTGGTGGGATTTTGGCATCAGGCTGTCCTTTCTTCCCATAAGCCCATTCTGGTTCAATTTCTAGTCCAGCCTTTTCTCCTTTACTCATAATCAAGAGTACTTCATCCCATCCTCTGATAACTTTGCCTATTCCAACCTTAAAACTTAAAGGCTTGGCATTTTTCTTCTTCTTTGAACTTGTTTGAATATTGGTATCAACAACAGTTACATCCTGTAGTGTTCCTGTATACCAGCAATGAACAACATCTTCCATTTGGGGGAAGTTGGTTTTATCCCCCTTTTTAAGAACAGATTTTGTGTATTTTGGTGGACCCTCATCCAGAGTCTCTCCAGACTTTGTTTCTTTGGGTTTATCTTCATTAAGCTTCACATTTTTCACCTGCTCAGACATTTTATTTATACTTTCAGTACCCTTGAAAAGTTTACTTTCAAAAAGATGGCTATAGGCTATAACCAAATGGTCCTTGTTAGCTGTCTTGGCCACATTTTTAATGTTTCCTAATAACTTATGTTCTGCAAGAAACAAATCTGAACCGTGGTCCTGTAGAAACTTGATAATGTTCTTCTTGGGCAGCTGCTCGCTGCGTAGCTGCTCCACGGTCCAGGCCCGCTGTGGGACAGCAGCCGCCATCTTCCCCCAGTGCCTCGGCTTTTGAACTTTTTCATACTTGTCATATATCTTGGTTCTACAGAAGATCAATTTCAGAGAGAGGAATGGGGAAGGAGGGGAGAGGGGAGAGAGAGAGTTAAACACTGTTTCTTATAAAACTTGCAACCTATTAATTCTTATGCTCCTGCTCTTACTTTAATTAATTTGATATCAGTACAGCTCTCAATAACTACCACTTGGAGGATATCTTCATTATGGCATGCTTTGTGCTTTAAATAAATTATATTTATAATCCTCACACTATGCTTTTAAAAAGACATTATTGTTATACACTTAACTATGACAAAACTGAGTATCAGTAAAGTTATAGAATTGCTCAATATTACACAGTTAATGAATGATATGGGCAGAATGTGAACTCAGCTAATTCCAAATTTGGTATATTTTAGACAAGACTGTGCTAATAAAATGAGAATAATTTTTTAAAATATATTTTATTAATATTTTATAGAGAGGAAGGGAAAGGAATAGAGAGTTAGAAACATCTATGGGAGAGAAACATTGATCAGTTGCCTTCCACGCATCTCCTACTGGGGATGTGCCTGCAACCAACGTACATGACCTTGACCAGAATTGAACCTGGGACTTTTCAGTCTCCGGCCAATGCTCTATCCACTGAGTCAAACCGGTTAGGGTGAGAATAATTTTTAATACAATGCAGAGTTTACAAATCCACATAAATGTTATTGCCCTCAAAATATTACTATTGAAAATCGTCCTCTTTACTTATTCTAAAAATATTCTTCCACTGACTAAAATAACATCTTAGAATATTCTTTTTGGAATTGACTTTAGAACCAGTTTAGGAAGAAAATTTACCTTATTTGCAAATTACCAGATTAGTGATTTGGAAACATGTAGTAAAGCTTATAAAAATAAAATTGCTGTTTTTTAAAAATCTATGTCAGGAATGACAGGAGTTGTTTAAGATAGCATACTGGCCTGTCCAGTGTTTCTCAATGGTTGAACCAGAAAGTCATGGTTCAATTCCTGGTCAGGCATATGCCCAAGTTGTGGGCTCAATGTCCAATAGGAGGCATGCAGGAGGCAGCCGGTGGATTAATTGATGTTTCTATCTCTCTCTCCCTCGCCATTCCTCTCACTAAAATCAATAAAACCATATTTTTTTAAAAAAATTGCAAGCATGGTCAAATTTAACTTTTTCAAAACTCTGATAATCAACTAAAAGCTTGTAACAATCCAAAAAGAAATTGTCCTCTAGAGAAGGGCTAGATCTCAATAAGAACCATGATCTTTATAACATTTTAGTTTGCCCAAATTACATGTTCATTCCTCAGCTTTATGGTAGCTTTGAAATCCAACAGCTTTTTAACTTTATGGCAGCAATAAAAACTAACAGTCTAGCAGCTATTGGATGAGTCAAAATAGATTTGAAGTTCCCCCCAAAACTGATATATAGATATACATTATACATGAATAACAAGCTTTCAAAGGGAAGATTTAAAAAGAATACACACCTACCATTTATAATTGCATCAAAATAATAAAATATTTAGGAATAAATTTAATTAAGGAGGTGAAAGACCTGTACTCTGAAAACTTTAAGACATTGGGAAAAATTGAAGATGACATAAAAATAAATATAAAGATATACCATGATCATGAATTGAAATAATTAATATTGATAAAATTTTAACACTACCCAAAATAATCTACAAATTTAATGCAGTTCCCATCAAAATACCAGTTGCATATTTTCTCAATGCTAGAACAAAGCATCTTAAAATGTATATAGAACCACAAAGACCCCAAATACCCAAAGAAATTTTGAGAAAGAAGAACAGAGCTGGAGATATCATGTTTCCTAATTTCCAACTATACTACAAAGCTATAGTAATGAAAACAGTATAATACTAACATAAAGGCAGACACATAGAAAAAATAGCCCAGAAGTAAACCTATTCCTATGACATAAAAATGCAACAATATACAATGGATAAAAGTCTCTTTAATTAAGTTTCATTTTTTGGAAAACTGCACAGCTACATGCAAAAGAATGAAGATGAACTACTATCTTATACCATATACAAAAATAAATTCAAAATGGATTAAATAGTTTAATATGAGACCTGAAACCACAAAACTTCTAGGAGCAAAGCTCTTTGACATCAGTCTTAGCAATTTTTGTTGGACCAGTCTCCTTAGGACAGCAAAAGAAAAAATAAAGAAATTGGATTAGAGCAACCAGAAAGCTTTTTTTTTTTTTTAAAAAAAAAAAAAGGAAAACCATCAATAAATTGAAAAAACAATCTCCTAAATGGGAAAAGGTATTATCATATATGTGATAAGTAATTAATATATAAAATACATATATAAAGAACTTACACAGTAAATATAAAAAAATTAAGAACCTATTTTTTTAAATGTAAATAGGTGGTGAATCATTATGATGAACACCTGAAACTAATACTATAGTATATGGGAATTACACATTCATAAAAATAAGATATATGCAAACTTTGTATGTGTGAATCAATTGAGTCATATTCCATTCCTAGACTGAAATACCGAGTACAATAAAATGTAACTATTTTCAAACCACTATTTTCAATCTACTCCTCTGAACTCTACTTAATAATTTCAAAATTTTATGTGATGCTAACATTTTTTTTGAGAAAAAAAAGAATGGAAATATTGAATTAAAATATTTTTCAGAAAGAAAATACACTAGAGAAGACTTCCCCTACTTGCTGATATTTGTCCAAAATAAACAAATTGGATTAGAGTAACCATCAATAAATTGAAAAACTAACCTTCTAAATGGGAAAAGATATTATACATGTGATAAGCTATTAATATCTAAAATCCTAATATAATAAAGAGCTAATATGCAAATGGCTGTCGTGCCCTTGTGCCCTCATCCCTTGTGCCAGGGCTGGGGGACCTGAGGTCATGGCAGGGGACCTGAGGCCATGCCCCCGCCCTGGTGCTGGGGGTGAGGGACCTGAGGCTGGGCCAGGAGACCTGAGGTCGCACACCCTGCCCGGCGGGACTTGACGGGGGACCTGGGACTGTGTCCCCCACCCAGAAGGACCCGAGGCTGCGCTTCCTGACATGCAGGGTTTGATGGGGGGGCTTGAGGCTGCGCCCCCCACCCTGCAGGGCATGACAGGATTGGGGCTGGCCAGGTCTAGGTCTCAGGTGATTTTGAGGCATGCACATGGGTGAGGACTTGACTCTGGGTCCTGCAGTGCACCCCTGACTCTGAGGAAGATTTTCATAAACATTTTACTAATTTTCTTTCATCTCTGATACTTCTATTATAGAGGAAGGAAAAATAGCAATATTAAAATAATTCCTTTAATTAATTCCCTTTTAATGTGCATGAATTTCATGCACAGGGCCACTGGTACATATATAAAGAACTTACACAACTAAATATAAAAATATAAGATATAATAATTCTCTTCCCTCTTTTAATTCAGCACTCCCTCTCCTGAGAAAGTAAAGCTGCCTCCTTACAGGACTTATAAAATTTTGCATCCCCAGCCACCATAGCTCAAGGTATTCTCACATGATTTATGCCATGCCAATGTGACACAGCCTTCCTCAGGCTGTAATTGTCAGTTAATAATGAGTTGACAGGTAGTAGAAGAGGTTTAAGCTGCAACTACAGCAATTCCAGGATACCAGTCTCCTTCATTAGTTGTATGTTCAACCTTGGTTCCAGCAGTAGCAGAAGAGTTCCGGGGCATGATTTGAGACACTCTCCTGTCTGTGACCTTTATGCCTGTTTCTCTGGCACCTCAAGTTACCACTATCTTCTAAACCCATGGGAACATATCTTAAACTGTCAGGTTTACAAGTAAACTAATGCAAAAGTTAGCACTGGAAATTATTGCAAGCAACACCTTTCCACAAAGGAGGTCTGTGGAATTTAGGATGTGTTACCTAGTCTTGTCAGTGCTAATATCAGTGAGGAATTCCCAGGACACTAAAGGGCTGGAACTCTGGTAACTGCTGGCAATCATGGGCTGTTTGTGGTCACATGTTATAAAAGGCCCATTAAAGGCAAATCTTGGAAGTCTGAGTGGTCTGTGCATGGAAAAAATATATAGGGCATGAGAATTTCAAGGTATTGGAGGTGAATTGATGGTTTCTAATAGTGGTGGAGAACTTACAGAGAAAGGAGCAACTTTAAAGCCCAAAGTTCTCAATTTAAGGTATAGAGTGAAAAGCAGAGTGTAAATAACTGTAACACAATTATAATTTACTAGAGGCCTGATGCACAAAGATTCATGCCAGAATGAGCCTTTCTTCCCCTGACTGCTGGCATCACCTTTACTCTGGCCAGCGCATCCTTTCTTCCTCCCCACACTGCCCAGAGGCCTGGAGTGACTTGGGTGGTACAGAAAGCCTGTGTCACAAGCATCCCACCCTGCCCCCAGCCGCTTGGCACCTGGTTATGCAAGTTAACTTGCCAACTTTTTTGGGTTAATTTGCATACTCATTCCTGATAGGTTGGTGGGCATCTCGAAGGTATGGTCAATTAGCATGTTACTTTTTTATTAGGTAGATAACCTCTTACTCCTTGCACCCCAAGGCTGCATTGGCTGAAGAAAGTTTTACCAGTAGTAAGACAATAGACCATATCCTCACTAAATCATTTCCTTTTTTTTAATATATATATTTTTATTGATTTTTTCAGAGAGGAGGGAGAGGGATAGAGAGTTAGAAACATCGAAGAGAGAGAAATATCTATTGATCAGCTGCCTTTTGCACACTCCCCACTGGGGATCTGCCTGCAACCAAGGCACATGGCCCTTGACTAGAATCGAACCTGGGACCTTTCAGTTTGGAGAGCAATGCTCTATCCACTGAGCTAAACTGGTTTCAGCGCCACTAAATCATTTTCTATTATTATGCCTTTCAAACTTTTTCTAAAATAGTTCTTATTTTATTTACAATGTTTCCATTTATTTTGATATTGTAAATGGAGAACATCTACTAATTTTCATTCACTTAGATTAAATCACTTGGTTTTAAACAGTTGTCAAAGTAATTTATTCAGTCTCCTGGTAAGTACATCATCTATATATAATAATTCTTTGCCAACTTGTTCAATATTTATATATTTCTTGCCACTAGAAAACCTATTGCCTATTTTTCGAATACATCTTTTAATTTAAAATATACTAAAATAATCTTCATTTGTGAATATTTACAAATACCATTGTAGCATTTGAAATTGCCCTGTTTTGTTTTTTCAATTTAGCTTATTAGTGTAATAAAATTAGTTAATTAATTTTTTGTCAATGTTCTTTCTTAATCTGGGCCACCATAATTATTAACAGCAAGTTTCCCTCAAAGGGAATGAACCAAAATGAATTAGGAAGATCTTAGGGACAGCCTTGAGTCCTCCTCTGGTCCTCAGCCCTTTGTAGCTCTGCCCCCTCAGAAAGCAGAGTTGGAGGAATGATGGTTTCCTGTTTTCACTCTGACCTGTTCCAGTGCCGAAATCACATGAGCCCGTTGAAGGGAGAAAAAAAAGCAATTTAAGAGGACAAAAACCACCAACTTCGTTATAGAGGAGCATATTTTATTATTCCTTCACCTAATAGGATATATGGTGATATCATTAGCACAACTAGCTTCCTTATTATTTCTTCTCTATCTGAGCTTTGTTCCTTGAATATAGCACTTGACCTTTTATTTTAGTCATGTTTTCAATATTACATATTCCACCTCGGAACAGCTGATACCTGATGACTGGCCTATCTATTTAGGGCAGCATTGACCTAGCAGGTAGAGGGCTTAGGCATGCCAACCTGACAGTGAGAAAGGCTTCCTTTAGCTATTGCACTCATGTTTGAAAATATTACACCAATTCTTAGCATCACCATTCTACATACTAAACATGAATTACCTACTTGGAGTACAGGTTAAAATTTAATACACTGCAAAATATAAATTGTGTACTCACATCATAAATATATTGTAATATTCAAATATTTTTACATGGCAAAAGAATGTATATATTTTGGACTAAATTTTTCCATATCACTTTAAGAGAAGAAGTTAATTGTTTTTATTGCTAGGTGTTTTTGTGTCTTTACAGACATCCTTCCATCGACTAAGGAGTAAAGCCAATGTTTAGCCACAGAGCTGCTGATTCCAGCTATTGATCCTCCTGCATCCACACAGCCTCATAAGGATAGATTGAAAGCATTCATTCCTATCCCAAACTTGTATGAAGACCTCATAAACCTCCGATCCTTTCTGTCTGTTCAAATTCAAACACTCTCCTAACTTTTCCATTGATCTGTAATAAGATATGTTTTTTTTTTCTACTTTGAACATCAATGTGTGCACAGATGAACTTTATTCATTTGGTTAAATGCTTTTCTTTTGGGAATAAAGACATTATAGGTCAGCCAGCACAAGTAATTGTCTGACCTCACCCAACTTAATGGTGGTGGACTTGATATAAGAGACACTCAGAAAATACTTGTAAAGAATTGGCTTTCTGTTCAGTACCTCCACATACCCTCGTGCATCATTTTCAATGCAGCTTCCAATTTAAGGATGGAAAGATATGCTTCAACAATTTGAATGATTAGATTAGCCAGAAAAATAGTTACTCTGCCTATTCTCTCCCATTCACAAAAGAGACTAGTGTTATTTTTAATAATACTGAAGACTGCTTGGCACTTTTAATGCATGTAAATATTTTGTTTAAAAATACTCATTTAAAAGGCCATACATGTTTTAGTCATATATCATTCCCCTTTTAGAGTGGAATGTTCAAGAGAATAATGACTTTGTTATGAATGTGGGCTCTATGGTCAGTTGACCTCTACCTAGAGGAAACCGCTTGAGGGCACCAAAGGCATTGCTCTTGCTCTGCATCCGTTGGAGGAGATTATGCTTTCCATCTCATTGTACAGTTAGAGGAAGTGGGTGGGGAAGCCAAGGTCTGGGAAAATGACCATAATAATAGTACCTTCTGTTTACATGGCACCTTTCTTCAATTATCTCAGCATGTTTGGATATGATTATTCAGCTGGGAGCTTCCAGTTGTGGGAAATGAGGCACAAGGCTAACACGTGGCCTAGGTGGGACAGAGGGTGAGAATAATTCTTTTTCATTTCAAATGCCCATTCATTTTTTTTACTCTAAAAAGCTGATGTGTGACCTTTCCTGGCCATTTCCTTAGAAACAATAAGAGAAGTTACAGTCCCCAACCCAAATATATGTAATGGAAAGACTCCTAAGTTTTGCTAGGGAAAAAAAAAATCAAACTCCTCAGAGCCACGGAGAAAATAAAATAGACTTATTTTCAACTGTGTAAATACAGTTGTAAGGTGACAAGTTGTGTATTCCAATTTCCAAAGGGTGTCATGAAACAACACAGCTTAAATAGTCCTCTGCTACATTTTGCTTTTTGTCTCCAAGCAAATCTTCTCAAACTTGTATTGTAAATCATTCAGTTTTTATTCATTCTCTGCCAAAAATGATCAAAAAGTATAAGGAGAAAAATCGAACTTATATTTAAAAAGCTAAATTTTTGTCTCACATAAGAAAATGCTATGGCAGAGTGTAATGTGTTAATTAAATGCTCCAGCATGACTCAGTGACAAAACATCATGGCAGAGCATTCATTTAGTTAATATACAATCAGGTCTGTGGCTTAGTCATCAACTAAGATCACTAGAGTGAAAGTTTCCAAAGAGGGCATTGCTCTGCAGGTGTGGAACTTCCTGCAGAGTCATCTAGGGTCTCACCTGCTAACGAAAGGGCTCATGTGTTCTCCAAATATTAAACAGACTTTAACCTCTGAATTAGTATGAGGGTATTTACTCACATGTATGTTTGAAGCTGACTGTCCCTTTACAGTTTTAACCCCCAACAGATTCACTCTCCAGAATCAAATTATCTTAATGTATGTTTGTTATATAAAGGGTTTCTCCAAAGTGTTAATGGGACTAATATGATTGCAATTAACTTATTTTCATTATGATAATATACAGTTCAGAGATACTACATGTCCTGAAATGGAAAGGAATCAAATTATACTTCTTTCTCTCTTGCTTACCTCTTACACTCCTCCACATCATTCTAAATTTGAAAGATATTAATAATTTATTTAGTTTTATAAAAAATATATTTATTTTCACCTTACTTATTTGGATGCTTACCCCAAATGTTTACTCTTCAGGACTGGTGCAGATTGACATTTGCACACTGCCTGTAACAATTGTACATCATGCCCATTCTCAAAATACTATAAGTATACAGGAACTGGCTTTGGGGTTGAGGGTTTTTAGGTTGGCTCTCTCTAAGCCCAGATACACAGAAATCAAAAGGTATATTAATTAAAGTTGTAATACCTTAGGCTCATCCAAATAATCCAACTGCTATTTAAAATCATCAATTTCTCAAATTAGAAAGAAAACCAAGCCACAGCAAGGTAAGGTAATTTGCACATATGTAGCAAGTGTAAATCCAATCTTCAATCTAGATCTTCCATAGTAGCCTTGATTTTGTTTTCCAGAATGTTAAGGAAATAATAAATTAATCTTCATATTCCACATGGATTTTTAACTTCTAGGTAATAATTAGGATGAAAGGGCCAAATTTTATTAAGATAAATGATTTATCAATTTTATTTTATTTCATAAATAATTTTGAGGCTTTACTGTGTATAGCATTCTGCTTGACACAGAGATAAAGAAGCAAAGTTGGGTCTTTAAGAATTCAGAACTAGCTCTTATCTTTTCTAAACAATTTAGAGAAAATAAAGAAAAAATGAAAATAACAAGGAAAAACCCATGTGCACTATTAAATAAAAAGTGATGTTCCTTTTCATGTAGTTACCCTCCAGAGTTCTTTCATATGTGAGTGAAATCATATGGTACTTGTCTTTCTTTGAGTGGCTTATTTCACTTAGCACAATGCTCTTGAGGTTCACCTATGCTGTCTCAAAGGGTGAATTTTCCTTATATTTTTCTTCCTTCATTTTCACAGCCAAGTAGTATTCCATTGTATAAATATACCACAGCTTTTTTATCCACTCATTTACTGAGGGACACTTGAGCTGCTTCCAAATCTTGGCTATTATAAATAACAATGCAATGAATATAGGGATGCACAAAATGAACTTACAAGCTAAAATAGAGGCAGACTCATAAAAGGAGAGCTGGTTGACAGCTGTCAGGGGCTGGGGTTAAGGGGCAGTGTCAATGCAGTCAAGGAATTGAACAAAAAATTAAAAAAACTCATTTATATAGACAACAGTGTGGGGACAGGGGATGGAGGAGATAGAGAGGTATAGGGAAGATAAATGAGACTTTACTCGGAGTGGTAAATACACAATACAATATATAGATGATGTTTTTGTGGCATTGTGCACTTGAAACCTTATAATTTTGTTAACCAGTGTCACCCCAATAAATTAAATAAAAAAAGAAAAGTTCATGTGAAAGTGATTAGGTAAAAGATTTCATTCAAAATTTGAGAGCTTTAGTCATTACTTTTCATATTTTAAAAAGAATTTTATGAGAATAACTTTAAATAGTATAGTATTTCAAATTACTTAGTTACCTTGCTCACCAGAATTACACTTTCTTATGTCATAAGTATCATATATCTATTAAAACATGCAGCTTTGCCAAAACTGGCTTGGCTCAGTGGATAGAGCATCAGCCTGCAGACTGAAAGGTCCCAGGTTCCATTCTGGTCAAGAGCATGTACCTTGGTTGTGGGCACATCCCTAGTAGGGGGTATGCAGGAGGCAGCTGATCAATGTTTCTCTCTCATCAATGTTTCTAACTCTCTATCCCTCTCCCTTTCTCTCTGTAAAAAATCTATTAAAAATATATAAAACATGCAGCTTATTTTTCTAAACCTATTTGATGTTTGCCATACTAATTAATCAGTGACTTCCCTGAAGATAGGGATTTTATCTTATTCATCCACATATCGCATAGCACATGTAAAACTGACAAATTTCTGGTAAATGAATGATGAGAAACTGGGTCAATATATGAATGTTCAAATGTTTCTATAGGGTCACTCAAGGACAGAGAAAAGAGGTACAATGGAAACTGAAAAAGGATAGAAATTTAAAACTCAACTACACTTACGTGATTTTGAAAAGAGAAGTTGGAAAAAAATACAATAAACAATCAGCTAGGAGAAGAGGTCATTGGCATTTTATGTCATGTAAAACAAAGAAAAAGATTTTAGAAGTTGGGATTGGCAATAGTATTAAAGGTTAAAATGATTGAAAATGTGGTAATATTAGAACTGTTCATAAATATTCCAAGATTTAGGAAATTACTGAGTGGCCCAATGTTTACCACATAACAGAACATAGAGCTCACTACCTAGTAGGACTACAATAACATCTTCTAGTGTAGAAAGAAAAACCCCAGAAGTGAATAGGTCCTTGGGGAAAAGGAATAAAAAGCCTAGTAACTTTCTGGGGAAGTTGAGACTCTTCTTTTGAAGTTATACACTTGAGTTGCCAAGAGCACACTAAATAAAATGTGGGTAATATTCCAGTTAGTTAGAGAGGAAGTCACTGGCTAAGTTATATTTAGGCCACAATAACAGCCATGTAAAATAAACTTTTCAGCATAGAAGCAAACTTGCTTACATAGTATATGACCCTGTATTTTCACCAAAGGTCTTGGATATATGATCTGGCAAAGTTAAACTCTAATGATTTTAAATTTTCCCATACCCTGTAGAATTTCCATGTCTTAAATTGGGGACTAAATGATGTCCAAAAGCACCAATTCCAACTCTCTGACAAAAAAGACAGGTCATTTTGATGAAAAAAAATTATATACCCAATCCAACAATATTTTGTTACTAGACATATTATGGGAAATTTTTAGAAATTATTTTTAGAATAAAAAATATTCTACAAGTATTCTGTCAGAAAATGAAATGAACACTTACGTAGGAAAATGGGAAATGATATTGTTAGTTTATAAAAGAAGAAATATAAGTAGCCAATCAACATACAAAGAAACATGGATCCAATGAGTGAGAATTTCATCTTATATTGGATAAAATTAAAATAGTGTAATCAATAGTATTGTTATCAAAAGTATCTGGAGATGTGTACTCTAAAACATTTTAAGGAGTATAAATCAGGAAAAACTTTTGTATGACAAGTTAATGCTTTCTGTAAAAACTGACAATATTTCTATTTTCTAGAAATTATAGAATGGAAAAAAATCATTTATATGTGCAAACATCTAGCCATGAGAATATTCAGCAAAATACACAACAAGAACATATCATTAGAAACAAACAGAATATTTAAATTTTGAACTCTAGGTAAAGAGAGTATAATCATAACACACTGTACATGCTCAAATGAACAGAAAAATATTCATCAAATTATTTAAAAAGTTTAAAACATGTGAATAATATATTTAAAATTATATTTATATCTGCCTAGAATGAAAAAGCCATTAGGGTCTCATTTGTTTTTTGAATAAATTCCCCTAGCCCCATGATTGGCAAACTGTGGCTCCTGAGCCACATGTGGCTGTTTGGCCCTTGAGTGTGGCTCTTCGACAAAATACCACTTCCTGTGTGAGTCTATTTTGAAGAAGTGGTGTTAGAAGAAGTTTAAATTAAAAAAAAAATTGGCTCTCAAAAGAAATTTCAATCTTTGTACTGTTGATATTTGGATCTGTTGACTAATGAGTTTGCCAACCACTGCCCTAGCCAAACAACCTTCCTTATCAAGGGCACCAGGCACAGTCCTCTTTTTTTCTAAGACTTGAGTCCTCTACCATCCCACCAAAATATTTAAAAAAGCCAGTTACATCCTCTTGGTACTATAAAACCTTCCTCCTTTGGTTGTTCACTCTCTTCTGAGTGCAACCTCCATATAACCAGGTATCTCAAATGGTGTCCTTCTTCTCTGGGTCATGAGGAGATGTGACTAATAAACTGTTATTACAATTATCTGTACAGTGTCAATGTCATGTGTTTGGCCATCCCCAAAATCATAGGGTGGGGATTCCTCCAAGAAGGTGGCAAATAAAACAAAAAGATTAAAGGTGTAGATGAAATTAAGGATTGAAGGGGCAGTGGTCTTAGAGCAGGAACAAGCTGATGAACTCTAACAGAAAGAAAAATGAGTTAATTTTTAAAACAGGAGAAAGGGATAATAGAATTGGTAATGATCCAGCTGAGGCCTTGCAGAATGACTTGGTCTTGTTAGTAAAGTAGCAGACAATATCATCTGCTGAGATCAAGAGACAATAATGAGGGTTGGGGCTTAAGTTGATCCATTAGGATATCTTTGTTTACCAGTATAAGAATAACCAACTAATAATAATGTCCAGGCAATTGATTATCTCATATGATAAGGAGCTTGGAAGCAGGTAATTCCAGGATGGGTTCAGGAGGTCAACAAATATCAGGATACAGGCCTGTCATCTTTGAAACTTTCTCCACCTGCTCCTGAAAGTCATAATATGGCTGTTGAATCACAGTTTCACATAACATCTACAGAAAAGAATGAGACTAGATAGGAAAAACAACCACATTTAAATATTCTCCTGAATATAGTAGATATACAGAATATATAGTCTTTTTCCAGAAGGCACAAGCAAATATCCCCTTAATCTCATTGGCCAAAACTGGTCAGCAGCTACCCCAAGACCACAAATGAGTAAAAAAACAAATGAAATCAGTATTACTGGCTTAGACCAAGCATTATTTTCACTTTAGGGTTGAGCATTTTACTTCCTTAATAAAAGAAGGATTCCATGAGCAAACAACAAAGGATAAAATAGTTCAGGGCAAGCAACTTAAATGGATTGTTCAAGAGAATATGAAAAAATTTTATAATAGCAGCTGTGGATGATGCCATAAGAAGTCCATAAAACATCAATGAAGGTGGCAACACTGAAGGTAGAAAATCATGAATTTATAGAGAACATGATAGTCTAGATTTGTGACTTTCATTGGCAATCCTATATAATAAAAAGCTAATATGCAAATCAACTGAACAGCAGAATGGCTGGTTACTATGACATGCAATGACCACCAGAGGACAGACACTAAAGACAGGAGCTTCCCCCTGGTGGTCAGTGCACTCCCACAAGAGGAGCTCTGCTCAGCCAGAAGCCAGGCTCACAGCTGGTGAGCACAGAGGCAGTGGGAGGAGCCCCTCCTACTTCCACAGTTAAGGATGTCCAACTGCCATGGGGAGTGGGCCTAAGCCATCAGCCAGACATCCCCTGAGGGCTCCCAGAATTCGAGAGGGCACAGACCGGGCTGAGGCACCCACCCTCCAAGTGCACAAATTTTGTGCACTGGGCCTCTAGTATATAATACTCTAGGAATCCAAAGTAAATATGTGGAGCATCAAAAGAAACAATAATGCCAATACATTTATGAAAAAATCTGATCATGAAGTCCAGAACTTTCAAAGGTAATGGATATAGCCATGCCTTGTAAGAATTGAGTGGGTGGGGGGGCAGGTATAATTTTGGACATTTAGAGATCAGGATTTAAAAACATGGTATGAACAAATAGGATAATGGAAATGGAGAGATTTTAATAGGAAAAATAGAAACCAAATTCACTGACATTTGGAACCATTTTATCTCTAAGTGTAGACATGACAATGAATCTGAGAACATTTGGATATAAATGCAGTGGACGTAAAAAGGTTGAGAATAACAGAAGGATATTTTTTGAAGTGGTGAGGAATGGCAGAAATAATTTTTCTTTTGCCCACATTGTTCTGTATTCCCAGTTAGACTTTTTTTTTGTTGTTTTTTGCTTTTTTCTTGCAGGTCTGAAAGCATGCATTACATTTCTTTCTCATGCTAATTTAGGAAAAGGAGTTGAGGAAGTGTGGTGGCTGTGATGGTGGAAATAGTCCCCGAGGATGCTCAAATTTCACAGGTGTCAAATTTCAATGATTACATTAGTATTGCACAATAAGATTTTAAGTCTTGTTGTACAATCAGAAAATAATTTCATATTTTAATTGGGTTGAAGGTATTATAACTGGATACAAGTTTTTCCCTTGTAGTTTCAAATTACACTTTCATCATATCTACCAAAGGTGCATTTCATCCAGATTCCATCAATGGCCATACCTGGAATATGCACATGCTGGTAGACAGATGCAAACCATGCTGCTGAATGCCAGCTCCATTCCTGGTATCAAAATGGCATTTATTGTACATAGTTTAAAAACAGGAGGCTAGAAAAAATGTCAAACAATAGCCAAGAGGCTTGACTAAATTGTGATATTGGTGCAAAGTAATATTCTATAGCCACAGTACAATATTAAAAATATGTATTAGCATAAAAAAGCACAATGTAATTTTAAAATTACTTTTATGCATAATAAGAACTAGGGGCCCAGTGCATGAATTCATGCACCTGGAAAAGAACTATGGGCTGTGAGGCTGGGGTAGGCCCAGGAATGGATCTTGGCCCATCCTCCGTGCCCCTACCCAGTCCCTCCCACCACAGCCTCTGCTCCCCTGCTCCCACCTCCTCTGGTCCCACATGTTGCCAGCACCAGCCCCGCTTGCACCCGCTGATAGCATGGAGTGATTGGGGTCAGTGCCAGCAGTGGGCACAAGCGGGGCCAGCTCCATCAGCAGGTGTGAGCGGCAGCTGCTGCCCCGATCACCCCTCAGGAGCTGGGGGAGGTGGAGAAGCTCTCAGGGGTGATCAGGTTTGGTAGCTACTGCTCGTACCTGCTGATGCCGCCAAGTGATCGGGATTGGTGCTGGGCACCAGTAGCAGGTTCAAGCAGTGGCTCTAGAGCCAGCAGCAGGTGTGAGTGCCTGGTGGGACCACAGCACACATGAGCAAAGAATTTTCAGTAACCATCAGAGGCTCACTGGGATGGCAGCAAACAGCACCCCGTCTTGGTCTGGAGCCCCTGCTTACCTGTTCCACCATACTGCTGCAGCCAATGCCTGCCATGTTCCGTGCTCTGCCACCTGATGCCAACACCTGCCATGTTGTGTGCATCCTGTAGTGGTCAGCACATGTCAGAGTGACTGATTGTTCGGTTATTCCTCAGTTCAGTCTATTTGCATATTAGGGTTATACACACACACACACACACACACACACACACACATACACACACACATACATACACACAGACTAGATGCCTGGTGCACAAAATTTGTGCATGGAGGGGAATGTCCTTCAGCCCAGCCTGCTCCCTCTCAAATCTGAAAGCCCTTGAGGGATGTCTGAATGTCTGTTTAGGCTGATTTAGGTAGGATCAGGCCTAAACGGGTAGTTGGACATCCCTCTCACAATCCAGGACTGCTGGCTTCCAACTGCTCACCTGTCTGCCTTCCTGATTGTGCATAACCACTTCTGCCTGCCAACCTGATCACTCCCTAACCACTCCCCTACTAGCCTGATTGATGCCTAACTGCTCCCCTGCCAGCCTGTTTGCCCTAAACTGCCCTCCCCTGTGGGTTTGGTCACCCCTAACTGCCTGCCTATACAGGCTTGATCATCCCCAACTGCCCTCCCTTGCAGGCTTGGTCTTTCCCAACTGCCCTCCCCTGCTGGCCATCTTGTGGTGAACACATGGGGGCAGGATCTTTTGACCACATGGGAGCAGTCATCTTGTGTGTTGGAGTGATGGTCAATCTGTATATTATTCTTTTATTAGATAGGATAGAGACCTGGTGAAGGCCAGCTGGTTTGCCCTGAAGGGTGTCTCAGATCAGGGTAGGTATTCCCTTGGGGAATGGGGTGGCCTGGAGAGGGGCCTGTGGTGGTTTTCAGGCCATCCATGTCCCCCGGTGACCCAAGGGGCGGTTCTGGTATCTGAGATTTATTTATCTTTTACAATTGAAACTTTGTAGCCTGGAGCAGAGCCAATCCTGCTCATTCCTTGGCAGCAGCCATTGAAACTTTGTTGCCTTAAGAGGAGGCCTTGGCAGGCCAGGGTGTGTGGAAAGCTTTGCTTCCTTCATTGCTAGGGGCAACCCAAGCCTTGCTCTGTGTTGGCAGTCATTGAAACTTTGTTGATTTAAGCGGATGACCAGGGTATTCGGAAAGCTTGGCTTCCTCCATCTCCAGGGGCAACCCAAGCCTCCCTCCTGCTTCTCTGTGGTTTTAGCCACCTTGGTTGGGTTAATTTTCATGCTCTCTCTGATTGGCTGGTGGTGTAGCTGAGGGGGGTGACTTGGGGTGTAGCAGAGGTATAGTCAATTTTGTATACTGGTCTTTTATTAGATAGGATTCTCTATGCTGTACTTTACATCCCCATGACTATTTTGTGACTACAAATTTGTACTTCTTATTCTCTTTACCTTTCTCACCCAGCCCCTCAAGCCTCCACCCCTATGGCAACTATTATCTATATTCATGAGTCTGTTTCTATTTTGTTTGTTTAATTATTCTGCTTTTTAATCCCACATGTAAGTAAAATCATGTCATTTTTGCCTTTCTCTCTCTCTGACTTATTTCACTTAGCATAATACCCTCTAGATCAGTAGTTCTCAACCTTTCTAATGCCGCGACCCTTTAATACAGTTCCTCATGTTGTGGTGACCCCCAACCATAAAATTATTTTTGTTGCTACTTCATAACTGTAATTTTGCAACTGTTATGAATTGTATCTGTGTTTTCCAATGGTCTTAGGTGACCCCTGTAAAAGTGTTGTTCGACCCCCAAAGGAGTCGCGACCCACAGGTTGAGAACTGCTGCTCTAGATCCATCTATGCTGTCACAAATAGTAAAATTTCGTTCTTTTTATGGCCAACTAATATTCCATTGTATACATGTACCACTACTTTTTTATTCACCTGTCTATTGGGGGGCACTTGGATTGTTTCCATAGCTTGGCTATTGTAAACAATGCTGCAATGAACATAGAAGTGCATATCTTCTTTTGAATTAGTGTTTTGGGTTTCTTCTTCTACTCAGACGTTTCACTGGGTCATAAGGCAGTACCATTTTTAACTTTTTGAGGTAAATCCATACTGTTTTCCATAGTGGCTGCATTAATATGCATTCCCACCAGCAGTGAAATAGTGTTCCCTTTTCTACATATCCTTATCAATACTTGTTTTTTGATTTATTGATGATAGCTATTCTGATAGGTATGAGGTGACATCTCATTGTGTGTTTTTTTTAATTTATCTTTATTGTTGAAAGTATTACAAACATTTCCTTTTTAATTTGCATTTATCTGATGATTAGTGACATTGAGCATCTTTTTATATGTCTATTGGCTCTTGGTATGTCCTCTTTGGAGAAGTCTTTACTCAGACCTTTTGCCCATTTTTTTTTTAATTGGTTTGGATTTTTTTTTTTTTACCTTAATTTCTAAGAGTTCTTTATAAGTTTTGGATATTAACCTCTTATTATATGTTCTCCCATTCAGTAGGTTGTCTTTTTATTTTGTTGATGGTTCCCTTTGTTGTGTAAAAAACCTTGTTTGACATAGTCCAATTGTTTATTTTTTCTTTTGTTTCCCTTGCTTGAGGAGATATATCAGAAAAAAATATTGCTAAGAGAAATGTCTGAATTTTACTGCCCTTGTTTTCGTCTAAGATTTTTATGGTTTTGAATCTAGCATTTAAATATTTAATCCATTTTGAACTTATTTTTGTGTGTGTTATAAGACAGTGGTCTTATTTCATTTTTTTCATGAATCTGTCCAATTTTCCTAATACTATTTATTGATAGACTGTTTTTACCCTATTATATGTTTTTACGTTCTTTGTCATATATTAATTGACCTTACAGGTGTGGGTTTATTTCTGGGTTCTCAATCCTGTTACATTTATGAGTTTTTCTGATTTTATTCTAGTATCATTCTGTTTTGATTACTATAGCCTTGTAGTGCAGTTCAATATCAGGCAATATGATACTTCCAACTTTGTTCTTCTTTCTTCAGATTGTTGTGGCTATTTGTGGTCTTTTGTGGTTCCATATAAATTTTTGGATTATTTGTTCCAGTTCTATAAAAAATGTCTGATATTTTGATAGATATTGTGTGGAAATATAGATTATTTGGGGCATTATGGACATTTTTATAATGTTAATTCTCCCTGTCCATGAGCACAGTATATGTTTCTATTTATTGTATCTTCTTCAATTTTTTCTTCAGTGTCTTAAAATTTGCCAAGTACAGGTCCTTTAACTCCTTGGTTAAATTTATTCCTAGACATTTTTTAAATTCAATTGTGAATGGGATTTGTTTTCTTAGTTTCCTTTTCTAATAGTTTGTTATTGGTGTACAAAAATAGAACCAATTTCTGAATATTTATTCTGTACCCTACTACTTTACTGAATTAATTTATCAGATCTAATAGTTTTTGGTGGAATATATGAAGAGTTCTCTATATACAGTATCATGTCATCTGCAAATAGTTATAGTTTTATTTCTTCCTTTACGAATTGGATGCCTTTTTTCTTCTTCTGTGAATATTGGGGCTAGGACTTTCAGTGTTATGTCAAATAAGAGTAGTGAAACAGACATTCTTGTCTTGTTTTTTATCTTAAAGGAAACACTTTTAGCTTTTCCTCATTGAGTATAATGTGAACTGGGTCTGTTATATATGGTTATATATTATTTAAAGTATGTTTTCTCTATTACCACTTAGCTGAGAGTTTTTATCATAAATAATTGCCAACTTAGTCAAATGCTTTTCCTGCATGTCTTTTTTTCTTGATTTAATTTAGCTGTTTATGTTCTCCTATACCTCAGTGAACTTCTTTAAGATGATTCTTTTGAATTATTCTTCAGGCACAGATTGCTTTTTCTTTAGGGTTGTGTGCTGAAGATTGGTTTTGTTCCTATTGTGTCATATTTTCTTGATTTTTCATGCTTCTTATAGCTTTGTGTTTATGTCAGCATGTTTGAAAAAGCAGTCATCCTAGTCTTTATGGACTGAGAGCCCACAAATCTTTTCTATAAATATGCATACTCCACTCCTCATCCTTTCTCCCTAGGAGAAGTCTTTCAGGGTTATGCATCTTCTCCTAATCTTGCAAAGTCATGTAATTTACCTTAAACCACCCACTCCTTTTCCCTAGGTCAGGGTCCTAAGTGGCCTGAACATTATGTTCAAATTCCACTTCTCTCACTTTTTGCAGATCCATGCCTACTGAAAGCCACTACCCTTTTCATTGTTCTCATCTGCCCCCAGGCTTTCATACTCAACATTTCACTAGGAACAGATCTCCTGGGCAATGCCTCAAAAGTGTAGAGTTATTGGATGCATACTTCACTCTCTTTGCTAAGGTGATCTCTCTCAGTGGTGTCCTGAGAGAGCTTGGGGCGGGGGTTGGGGGGGGGGAACTCACATGGATAAAGTGAAACTGCTTTTTTACATATTTCAATAAGCTTGTTATTAGATTTGTGCTTATCTGTGATGCTGTATTCTTGTAATTGGATTCTGGAATTCTAATAAAGGTATTTTGGTCCATACATTGATATTAAATCAATCTTTCTGTGGAAGAATAAGGGCTGGGACTTCCTAACTCACAATCTTACTAATGACCCCAAAATATACTTTGATATCTAAAATTTCTATGTGATTTATTTTACTCTTTTATCAAGTGTTTTTAATAGCAACTTTTTGCTCTGAGTCCCTTTTTAAGTTTAAAACATTTTTACTTTATAGCTCTATTGACATTTTTGAAGACCTTATCCTATCAACTCTCACTCTGGGAAATTTCTTTTCTAGTGTTTTATTTTTGTTTTTCATTTTTAGACCAGGTACTCATTGTTCTAGGATTGATCTTGGAGAACCTGACGAGTTTAGATTAAGGATAGGTACTGATAGGTTGGTTTTCATTTGATTCTGCCATGTTTTACAGGATATTACTACACAAAACCTCTTTCCATCTTAACTTCTTGATATAAGGATTCTCACAGCTAATAAAAATCAGTTCCCAAATAAATACAAATTCATGCTTATGAATTCATAGGAAGATTTTGTTTCTTTGCAAGTTTGGATTGAGTTAGCAATGATGCCATAATATTGATAGCACACTTTTTCTAGCCCATTGTTTACCTGAGACTTGTACTTTGAGAATCAGCACATATATATATATATATATATATATATATATATATATAATCAGTTACAATTCTTTACTTCATGTTGATTCCAAGATTCAGATCTTAACCTTATGTAGGCATAGGTTCAATTCCCTTAATGAAGGTAAAATTTTAGCTTACACATTAATTCATTAATTCCCCTTATTTCTTTTCTTTTTCATTCCTTCTTTTCTTTTTTTCTCTCTCTCATTCTCCTTTCTCCTTCTTCTCCTTTCTTGGCTAGCTAATACATTCATGTGGTATATATTTTGAATATATAAAATACTTATACTATTGATAAGTCACTTCCTATCCCTGAGGTTTCCCTATCCTATTTCCTCATCAGAGGCAACCCTTACTATCAGTTCCTTATGTATTCTTTCACAAATAGTCTATGTACACACATGTGTTTTTTTTCCATCAGTATGTCATCACATAATACATAGCCTTGTGTATCAATTTTTTTCTAATAAAAGTATACTTTTGGAGTTCATATTCCACCCTCTATATAAAGAGCTGTCAATATTCTTCCTAATGGGGTTATAATATTTCAATATATGCACACAATATATACTATTAATATTTTTAATAATTTGCTTTTATAATATACTGCAATGATTACTTTGTATAAAATCCCTTTTACCCATATACAACCATATACAAATATATTGTAGAATAATTCTTATAAATATCAGGAATTCAAGAAGGTGCCTATTTTCCCATATTATCACAAACATAGTTTGTTAATAGATATAGATTTTTACCAACAGGTAAAAATGTTGTCTCATTGGGATTTTACCTTTATTAACAAGATTGAGCTCTGATATATAATTTTAATAATCCTCTTCTTTTATTTTCATAAACATTCTGTAAACTTTGTATTTTTACACTCTGGCCTTATTGGTAGTGGTTGTGGTTGATGTGTCATATGTGCACATCAAGTAGTAACATTATTTTACACAGGGCCATTCTCAACAGTAATAGATCAAATAGTAAGTCTGTTTATGTTAGATCTATTTAAATCTCCCTATTGGCTTCTTATAAAAAAATAAACTCAAATATCATAAAATGGTAATATAAAGCCCTCTGTCATTTGAGCCCTACTTATCTTCATTGCAAGCTTTGGCCGTTGGCTATTTCACATTTACCACTCTTGCAACACCAAATTGCTTCATACACCACATTGTTTTTCCAATGTCGTATCCCATTTCTAAAATAAATTTCTCTCAGTAGTTGTTTCAGTTAGCAACGTCACATTCTCTACCTGTGCACACTCATGGCCTTTTCTGAGTTTACATTTACTCATCGTCTATGATATAGTTAAAGTATGATCTCCTCTAGGAAGGACGTCCAATTATAGCCTGCTCTGACTTCTTAAAGCAGAGTTTGGTGTCCCTGTTCTGTACACCCAAATTACCTATTGTAATTATTAAAAAAAAAAAAAAACTAGAATAACCTTTCCAAGAGATAGAGAATTGGAAAGTGTGATAGGATGAAATGAGTAGAGTGGTATTCTCTTCTCCCTAACCACTCCCTGCCTTTTAGCAAACACACTGTTGTTCAGGTTTATTTTATTTGAATGTGGTCAAACCACATAGCAGTGAAGACTAGCGCTAAAAAAGCGTGTGTGTGTGTGTGTGTGTGTGTGTGTGTTCAGGAGGTCATAGAGTACACTCATAAAATAAACATCTATAAATAAAAAATTCACACAAAATTAATTGTTTCAAAATGTGGCAAAGTATTTTCAAAGCTTGAGGATATATGTGCCTCTCCAGAAATGGGGAATATTTATGAACTAGGTTAATAAGTGTTGATTAGAAATCATCACAATGATGTGATTAATATTTTGAGCAGTACTTTTAAAAAAGTTTTTTCCAACGTTAAGATGACTCAGCTGTTTTAGAAACCAAACAATGGAAGTATGAACAAGTATGTAAGTATGCTCTTCTCAGATGATTAAAGCCCTGATTTTCTGTTATTGCCAGTAATATACTAGTACATACCTCCTTCATAAACACTCTCTTGGGCAGTCAACAAAATATTGAAAGTCTGTCTAGACTCTACTTGTGCTGAGAATTCCAGAAAATAGATAGAATTCTTAGAAAAGAACTGTAAGCAAATTTTAGATTTTCTGAACAGGGTGAGAAGAGATATTGAATTGCATTGAACATTATTATAATTATGAATTGTAATTTTTCAAGGAAAGACTAACAATATTTTATGTTGCTGAAAATACCTTGGTGACATGGTAAGTAACTATTTATCGAGGTTAAAAATATAATATGTCCCTTTTTCATAATATTCTGTTATCATGGCTACAGCAAGGGAAGAAGATATTTAATTTAGAATGCTAGGCCTAAATCTTCTCTATTTAGATTGTCTAATCTCACTGAGTCCTTTTTTTTTTTTTAAAGCAGATCAAAAAAGAAGAAGAAAGAGAGGATCCCCAGACTCAGGATAGTGACTAGTTTCCTACATTGTAGATGAAATATATTTCTAAATCTTAGTCTGAGTAACCAAACCTTTTAGGCAGGACACTTGATTATATGAGACAGAAAAATAATTTAAATCAACTTAAGAAAAAACAAAGTGGAAAAGAGAGATTTTGCTTTGTTTTCTTTCTTTTGTTTTAAGACTACTGGGAGCATCCATAATCAAACAGAGATTTAAACAACCAAACTCAGAAAACATAAATTCAGGCAGTTCTGGTTGCTGGGCAATGAAAACCAGGGATCCAATGTTGTCAGCTCCTTCTCTCTTTCTTTCTTCCTCTTTTATCTCTGCTTCTCTTCACTTATTTATTTTACTCTTTCTTATTATAAGTCTTTGTCTTTACACAGTGGGAGAAATTGACTCTAGCAGCAAGGGAGTCACAACCTTACAGCCCCAGACCAGAAACAAACAAACAAACACAGAGTTATTTCTTCTTACTCCAGGTAAAAATATTCCTGGAAAGGAATCCAATTAGTTAGGCTCAGCTTGAGCCTCATGCTCACCACCTAGGTAAGTCACCATGACCAGGAGGGGATTACTATGCTTGTCCCTACTTGGGTTGTATCCATTCCTTCAGTTAATCACCGCCCTTGATGAAAGCTGCTGTCAGGAGGTGAAGGTATCTATAAGAACCACAAGGTGGGAATTAGAGAAGGGGGCATTGTTAACTATAGAAAAAGGGAGGTTTGGGGGCACACACAAAAAAGATATCAGCCTCAGTAACCACCAACATAACACTAATGTTTATAGGACTTTACATCCTTGGTTCTAACAGTTCTGACAAATGAACTTTGTGAACTTACAAGTGAGGGACTGCCTATATCTGAAAAATTACTCAAGGGGAAAAAGACAATGGTTATGGGAGAAAGTGCATCATGTCATTTGTCATCTGTTTTCCCCTTAGAGAACAGGCGTGGCTTTCCTTTGGGTTTTTGGTCTTTCCAATGAGGTTGCTTCCTTAGTTGATAGGACAAAGTCTGTGCCCTTAGGTCAAAGCCTGATTGTCAGTCTGATTGTCAGCATTAATAAGGACATTTAGAGTACAATCTCTCCTATTCTCTGAGGATTGAAGAAAAAAATATTTACTTTTAACAGAGTATAAAACCTATTAGTTATCTTACTCAGATCAATGTTAAATACCCATAATATCAAAGTTTAAATCAACACCATACAAATAGTGTATGCTATATATACTCTCTATTTTACTCGAGTCTAAAAGACTTGCCTTAAGGTTTACATTAGAATACTTCCTATGATGACATTTTGTAATAATTATTCTTATACTAGATAAACATGTTTTTCTGTTAGACAATCACTATGTAGAAAAATGTGTATAGTGTATTTGTTTTTTAAAGAATGAATGAATTCACCTCAAAAACCACACTGTGCTTACTTAGCCACTAAGTCTTGCCTTAAAGCACCTGAGAACCTTATCAGTTCTGAAGAAAGATATATAGAAAAGGTTACTCAAATTTATTTATTTATTTTTTTGGCAGAGAGCTCTGGAAATATCTTTTTAAAGTCTTCATGGAATTACTTTACAAATGTCAAAAAATAAGGAATCAGACATGGAAATTTTATCAAAATGTGAAGTTCAACAATCATAACTGAAATACAGTTTATAACAGATTTTCAGCAACTTCCTAATGAAATATTCTCAGAAAAATAGTCTACTTTTTAAATTTCTAAAATAAAAATGCCTTTCTTCTATGCTTTATTTTCTTTCCCTTCACTGTGGAATAATGCGAGATTTCATAACAGACACTCAGCTCACTTTTGATTGTGATCCAAATGTTTCACTATGTTGAAAAAGAAAATGATCTTCCTACAATTTGCATTCTTCATATACTCATTGGAACATCTGAGGTGACAGTGCGGTCATCACAAGTTGTCAGGTTCTGTACTTAGCCCTAACCATGCACTGAACTCAGGGTTTTGCATTGGGGACACTTTATGTATGCAGTGTGAAACAGGCCAGACTTCAAGCAACCTTCGACTTTTACTGGAACTGATCTCAGACTTACAGCTTAAAGGAAACAGGCTGCAAACCTTGACCCGTCTGTCTTCAACTTTATGAAATGCTTCTGTGGGACACGGACATGAATGTTTGTTATTTTCTTAGCTGATGGTGAGAAACCCACTTAGATTTACATCTGCTTTGTTGCAAAGCTAAATTTAGCTTCATTTTGACAGTTTATTTTGGCCCTAAAATATTTCCTTTAGTCAGATACCTTTAACTGTCCTACTCATCCCATTGGCGTGGGTAGAACATTAAATGGAATTAAAGATTCACAAGCTCATATGACTATCATTTCAATTCAGAGAGAAATTTGACCTCTGGAAACTAAAAATGCACTTATTTCATAAATAGAGTTACTGGTAACTCTTGTGCTTTAATTTTAAATATCTCATATCCATATACATCTCCCCCAACTTTTAGGCAAACCTCTTGAAATTCATAATTTCAGAAAATATGTTGGGAAAAGCTACTGTAAGTATTCAAAGGAATGAGTGTCTTGAGATTTAGTAGTTGAATTTTTTAAGTTCAGAGAGGCAGTAAATAAATGAAATTACTATATATTAAACATCTCGATGTTAATTTCTCATGTTATGATATACATATTTTTACAACTACTTGAGATGGAACAGTGAGTGAAGAGAAAGGGTATGAAATTCAAAATCAGAAACTTCCAGTTCCAGTCCTGGCATAAAGTCATATGTCATTTAGAACAAATTACTTGAACTCTCTGAGAGTCAATGCTCTAGCTATGTATTATTTACTACTAGCTGTTGTAACAAATAACTGCAAAAACCTCATTTTTATGTGTTACTAAATCAATAATCAATACATAATAAAATATATTATCTGAACATAAAGTCTAATGAAGATTTTTTCAGGTAACTCAAAAGGTCGTTGGGATAGCACTCTGTCAATAAGTAGTTTAAGAACCAGTCCACTTTCATAGTGCAACTCTATTATTTTGGAATCCCTTACTTTTTGGCTCCTGAGAGCGGAAGAAAGAAAGAAAGACCTTGTAGAAAGACTTAAGGACCAGATCTGTAAATGGCTTACATCATTTTTGTCCATATTCCACAGACAAAAATGCCATCACCTCCAGAGTGGATAATCTACATAATTCTGAAAATTAGTGAATGCCTTAGATGTAAGGCGAGCTAAAATGATGGTATGTAGCATTATCTTTGCCAGGAAATGTGAAATAAATGGGGTTAAATCAGCTCTACATTCCTCTCCAAGGGTTGACAGTTTAGTGAATAAATTAAAGAGAAAAATATAGGATAAGATTCAAGGAAGACAGAACTAAGTCTAAGTTGCAAAGAGCAGAATAAAATACTTGATTATAAAATACTAGTGGCCCAGTGCATGTAATTTGTGCACAGGAGGGGGCATCCCTCAGCCTGGCCCGAACCCTCTCCAATCTAAAAACCCCTTGAAGGATGTCCTACTGCCGGTTTACAGGGATTGGGTCTAAACTGGCAGTCAGACATCCCTCACACAATCCAGGACTGCTGGCTCCTAATCACTCACCTGCCTGCCTGCCTGATTGACCCTAACCACTCTACCTACTGTCCTGCTCACTCCCAAATGCCACCCCTTGCCAGCCTGATCACCCCCAACTATCTCCCATACCAGTGTGCTCTCTCCCACCTGTCCCCCTGCCAACCTTCTCACCTCCAACTTTCCCCTCTGCTGGCCTGCTCACTCCCATCTCCCCTCCCCAATGGCCTGCTCACCCCAGCCTCCCCTGCACTGATCTGATCACTTACAACAGCCCTCCCCTCTTGGCCTCTAATTGCTTCTATTTCAGCCCCACAACCATGGCTTTGTTCAGAAGAATGTCCTAAAGTCTCCTGGAAGGTTTCCTAGTCTAATTAGCATATTACCTTTTTAAAAAATATATATTTTATTGATTTTTTACAGAGAGGAAGGGAGAGGGATAGAGAGTTAGAAACATTGATGAGAGAGAGACATTGATCAGCCACCTTCTGCACGCCCCCTGCTGGGGATGTACCCCAACCAAGGTACATAGCCTTGACTGGAATTGAACCTGGGCCAAACCGGTTTTGGCAATATTACCCTTTTATTAGTATAGATTATGTAGAAGAACTATGTTTGATATTTCTTACAATCTCCCAAACATGCGGGCACTTCTTAATGTTTGCTATTGATAATACTGGAAGCTCATAGACTTGAAGGCAGGATAAAACTAGTGGGAAAAAAAGCAATAAAATGTGTATACATATGAAGACAAACTTTTTTATTTTAATATAGTATAATCATTAGCCAATCCTGACTTGGACAAAAAGTCAATATAGAACCAAACAGTTGGCCCATAAGAGAACACCCTCTTACTCTCCATTAATGAACACCTTCACTATTTATGTTGAAGGATCTGGGTCACATTCCTAGTCATGGCAAGGCTGATGTGTATCATAAAATGAGAGATTTTCCAAGAAGAATAACAAGCCTTTAAAGCACCTAATTTTTATTTCATTTTAAAGCTTTGTATTATGTTTATTTGGTGTTGGTGGTGTTTTGTTTGGTATTTTTTGTTTTTGTTTTTTGATGAAAAACGAACACTCATGGATCAAAGAGTCTTGTTTTTATAGGGAGTTGTCCAGAATCCATAAACCATTCACACGGATAATTTTTCACACACACATAATGATTTCAACAAAATAAATCAAAACTGTTGGACATTTGCCCTACATTGTCAGGGACGAAGGCGTGTCTCCCAATTAGAAAACCCTTTGCCTAGCCCTATGACTTGAAGATGCCTGCTGATTTCTATCAGTTCTGATGCCAATCTGAGCCTCGTCTCTAAACTCTAAAGGGATAGTGAAAAAACAGTAATTTTTATGAAAGTATACTTGACATACAATATTGTATTTCTTTCAGGTACAACATAGTAATTCAACATTTACATACCTTATGATGTATTAAAAACATACCCATCTTTTCACACCAATAAAGAAACAGATAAACTTCTGGGAAACTTACTAATAGCCCATATTCATTGGGTACTTATTTAGTGCCAGTCACTGTTCTATGATGTTTGTATATATTAATACAATTAGCCCTACTTTTGAGAGAAAGTTAACATTATTAACCTCATTTTGCAGTTGAAGAAACTAAGAAACAGCAACGTGGCATATCTTCCTTAAGGTAACACACTTGGAAAAGAAGTAGAGCCAGAATTCAAACTCTGATACTTTGAGTTCAGAGTGAAGTTCTTGATTGCATCATATAGTGCATGTGGTGACATGAAATACTAGACCAATCCAAGCAAAAAAAAAAAAAATGAACTGAGAGAAAATGCTTTTTAAGAGGATGATGCATCACCCCGGGAATTTCCAGGCTAAAGAGTTACATGCTCTAGTAGTCCATGCTCTAAGAAAAGTTGACCAATATTTCTGACATGCAACATGCTTGGGAATCATTGCTCCCATCTCTATAACAAGAAATAACCAAACAAACTAAAGCTCAACAACTTTTCTTGGACTTACAGAGAACAGAGGTTGCAGGAAAAACTGCCACCCCAAATCTGGGCAGTGAGGTGACTCTAGATCTAGATAATCACAGCAGAAATCACCTACCTAAAAGCACAGAAACGACTGGCACTATAAACTGGTAGGAACACTTAAATGGTATTTTTTATAAATTGCTGGAGACTGAGACTAGCTTGTGGGAGAAAACTCCTGGCAGTCACTGTTTTCTAGGGGCTCCACACTTTCCTGGGTTTTCCCTGTAGAAACCCACCAGGTTCTCAAGAGGAAATGTGGAGAAAGATTCCTCCAGGCTCTAGCTGAAAAAGGGAGGAGTCACTGTTATAGGATGCACCTAAAGCATTTTTCATAACAAAGGCCTGCTTCAGGGAAAAATAAAACTTTACCAGAGCCTTATCCCACCTAAGATAAGGGCACTTCTTTTCCTTTATCACCCTCTAGCTTTTATGTGTCACCTAAGAGGAGGAGAGGACCTAAGAAATACAAGTAAAGGCATGCACTTCTGAGCCCACCAGGTGCCAGCTACACAGTCATCATGAAGATCAACCCTTTCATGACTTAGGACTGCAGCAAAACCCGCAAACACCACTGCACTGCCCCCTTGCACCTGTGCAGCAAGATCATGTCTGCCCACTCACAAGGATTTGTGGCAGAGACATAATGTCTGCTCCATGTCCCTTGCAAAGGCGACAAAGTCCAGATGGGTTGGGGACAGCATAAAGGTCAGCAAATTGACAATGTGGTGCAGGTGTACAGAAAAAAAGAGATCATCCAAATTGAGTGTCACATTGGAAGGAGCACATGTTCATGTAAGCAGTGGCTCCACCAGGCTAAAACTGGACAAAGAATGGGGAAAAATTTTTTGCATGCAACACCGAATTGTGACAGGTTGGAAAGGAGCAAAAAAAAAAAATGCATAGGAGACCTTATTGAGAAAATGCAGGATTAAATATACCTTGTTGTGCAACCACAGTTTAACTGTAGATTTTTTGCTGATGTGTGTGCCTTTGGAATTTTACAAGATATCTCTGGGAAGTTTCATTTTCCTCCTGTTTTGTCATTGACCTGTGGCTCTGTATATTTATTTTTTGTAATTAGATTTACCTATAATTTTATGAGTAAAAATTGAAATGTTTCCTACTTAAAAAAAGAAGGAGATTTTATTTTAAGACTAGAGGGCCCAGAGCACGAAATTCATGCACCATAAGGGACGTTGTTCTTCAGCCCAGCCTGCTCCATCTCCAATCTGAGACCGGGATCAGGCTTAAACGAGCAGTCAGACATCCCACTTACAATGCAGAACTGCTGGATCCCAATTGCTCACCTGCCTGCCTTCCTGATTGCCTCTAACCACTTCTGCCTGACAGCCTGATCACCCCCTAACCACTCCCTGCCAGCATGATTGATGCCTAACTGATCCTCTGCCAGCCTGTTTGCCCCTAACTCCCCTCCCCTATGGGCCTGGTCATCCTTAACTGCCCTCCTCTGAAGGCCTGGGTCCCCCCCCCAAATCCCTTTCCTGCAGGCCCAGTCACCCCCAACTTCCCTCCTCTGCCAGCACAATCACCCCTAACTGCCCTCTCCTGCAGGCCTGGTCTTTCCCAACTGGCCTCACCTACTGGCCCGATCACCCATAACTGCCCTCCCTTGCAGGCCTAATCCCTCCTTAATTGCCCTCCCTGCTGGTCATCTTGTGGTGGCCATCTTGTGGTGGCCATCTTGTGTCCACATGGGGGCAGTCATCTTGTGTGTTGGAGTGATGGTCAATCTGTATATCATTATTTTATTAGATAGAATAGAGGCTTGGTGCACAGGTGGGAGCCACGTGGTTTGCCCTGAAGGGTGTCACAGATCAGGGTGGGTATTCCTTTGGGATGTGGGGTGGCCTGAGTGAGGGGCCTGTGGTGGTTTTCAGGCCGGCCATGCCCCTTAGCAACCCAAGCAGAGGCCCTGGTATCTGAGATTTATTTATCTTCTACAATTGAAACTTTGTAGCCTGGAGTGGAGGCAAGCTTTCTGCTTGCTCCCTGGCCACAGCCATTGAAACTTTGTGCCTTAAGCGGAAGTACAGAAAGCTTGGCTTCCTCCATCTTTGGGGGCAACCCCAGCCCCACTCCTGCTCTCTCTGTGGCCTTAGCCATCTTGGTTGGGTTAATTTGCATACTTACTCCTGATTGGCTCGTGGGCATGGCCTGTGGGCATGGCTTGTGGGGGTAGCAGAGGTATGATCAATTTGCATATTGCTCTTTCATTAGATAGGCTTTTAAATAGGGCCCTGGCCAGTATAATTCAGGATGTTGGGCATCATTCTATTCCTGGTCAGGGCACATGCCCTGGTTGCTGGTTGTGGGCTTGATCCTTGTAGGTGACCTGCAGGAGCCAGCCAATTGATGTTTTACTCACATGGATATTTCTCTCTCTCTTTCCCTCTTCCCTTCTCTCTTTCTAAAAATACTCAATAAAAATGAAAAAAATAAAATTATAGAATGGTTCTTCTCCCCATCTTATATTATCACCATATCACCAGGGTTCCAAAGGAATAACAGTGGATTATATCTGCCAGTTTTGCAATACACAGCCTCTCTCTGAGAAGTAGTACTTAGGAACATCCTAAATCAGCAGAGGAGACAAAAACAAGGACACTAGATGTATTTGACATATACAGCTTAAAATGAACATTAAGCATAACCCAAACCCACCCATACTAACACAAACTTTATGCTAAAGGCTCATTTAGCTCTCTTCCTATTCTTCAATACAATACTTATCAGGTTTTCAATATAATAATAAAGCATGCTACAAGGCAAGAAAAAAAACAGTCTTAACAAGTATCAGAACTAGATTTAGATATGGCAGACATCTTGGAATTGTCATACTAGGCATTTTACTATAATTAAAATGCTAAGTTAGAGCTCTAATGGGAAAAAAATGGACACATGTAAAAAAATGAGTAATGTAAGCAGAGAGATGAAAACTCTAAGAAAGAATCTAAAGGAAATACCAGAGACCAGAAACACTTAATAAAAATCCAGAATGCCTTTGGTGAGTTCATCAGTAGACTGGACATAGCTGAGGAGAGAATCAGGGAGCTTTAAGAGAGATCAATAAAAACTTTGCAAACCATCAGGAAGGTGAAAGGATAATATAGGTAATAGAAGAAAAGTATTCCAAATCCTTCATGTAACTGGCAAGGGATGTGCATCTTTACTCCTAGTTAGAAAAATCTATGTGTGACTTTTCAGGTCTGACCACAGGCCATTATGAAGATTTTACCAGGCAGCACTCAGGAGAAGCTGCCCTCCTCACATCAGCCTCAGAGCACAGCTCCTACACTGCAGTTTCTGAAAGGAACTTTGGTCAAGAGCTGGAACCTCTCTAGCTGGGCAATATCATGCTCTTTGCATATTTGCATTCTTCACCAGGTGTTTTTATTTATCTGAGGCCTTAAGTAGATTTTTCCCAGACTTCTCTACAGAGACCTCCTTATGCAGAGGAGAAGGGGCATGCCTCGAAGATGGTTTTCCCCATGCCCACTCAGTACCTAGTACTTTCTTGCTCCTAATCTTTCCTTCTCTTTCTCTCCCCAAATATAAAGCCCATAAAGCTGCTAGAGACTTTTGTTGGAACTTTCTCAACAGTGAAACAACACTCAAATATAATCTGATTCATCTGACCCTCAACTAATATGTTGTTTTATGGTGAAAATGGAACAGAGAAGTCAGTGTTTTCACTTATTTTAGCCTCTTGCTATATACCAAATTAAAGCCTTAGCACTTTGATTTTTGGCTTATTGCTTTAAATGGCTACTCTGTCCCATGGTAGCTCTGCTCTTTCTCCAAGCTCAGCCATGCTCCTGACATCAGAAATCAGTCTAAACATTTTTACAATGCAATAATAAAAAGACAAATAACTCAATTAAAAGGTGAAAAAAAGAATATGAGCAGATATTTCTCCAAAGAATATATAGAAATGAAAAAGCAAAAAGCAAAAAAAAAAGAAAAGAAAAGAAAGAAAGGATGGTCAACATCAATGAACACATCAGGAAAATACACAACAAATGAGATAATGTTTCACATCCACTAAAATGACTCTAATCAAAAAAAGAGATAAAAAATTTAGATTTTACTGGAGGAACCAAGATGGCACCATGTACTCACTGCCTCCCACAACCATGTCAAAATTACAACTAAAATACAGAACAACCATAATCCAGAACTGCTAGAAAGGTAGATTTTGGAAGTCCTACAACTAGAAAAGTAAAGAAGAAAGCACACTGAGATTGCTAGGAAGGGCAGAGACACAGAACATGCTGGTCTGACACCCACATGTGCCACTTTTTTAATTGGGAGAGAGATAATCTCTCCAGAGGTCACCAATTAGGAGCAAATGGTCTCAGCCCCACAACAGACCCCAATAACAGAGTCCCAGAGCTGGGAAAAGAAGTCCCCATAACTACAGGCTGTAAAAACCAGTGTGGACTGGGGCTCAGTGACAAGAGGATGCTAGAGACTCAGCTGATCCTCTTAAAAGGCTGGAACCATGTACTGAACTTACAAGATCCCACTTCCTGTTAGCTCCAGCACCAGGGAAAGGCTCTGAGGAACACAGACACATATAAAGAGGCACTGGATTGATTGTCTGGCATCAGGACAGGAACTCAGGGGCACCATTCTCCCAGATGGAGGTGCTCACAGGGATTATAGCTTCTATGTTGGGACCTCCCATATTGGAGGGCTGACTGGCAATCGTTTCTGTTTGTTCTACCCTGTTGATTCCCTAAGATGCTGCCTCATCCAATTTACAACCCCACCCAAGCTGGGTACAGTGGATTTTGCATGTGAATAGCCTGTGATTGCTTAGGCTAAAATCTCACAAACAAGCTGCAGCTGGGTCAGGGAGCCACAAACCTATCAATAAAAAGCTCAGGACCTGGCACTGGCACCAGCCTGCCTTGCTTCAAAGCTGGGCATCATCTGAGCACTTCTAAACCTGATAAAAAGAGGAGGAATCTGCAGATATCTTTGTAGCTCCTGCTGAGTGACCCCAGAGAGTGGCTGATTTTGCACCCTGCAGGAGACCCAAGAGCCAATATATTCAGTGGTCAGTGTCAGAGCATACCAGATTATAACTCTATACATCCATAAGCAATACACTCAGGAGGCAGACTCACTGAGCACCAATGCCCCACTGAGCAGGTCCTGCTTTATGGGGGTGTCTCCTGAATAGCTGCTCTGCCCCTGTTGGTCTTCGTGGTCAATTGGCATGGAGGTCAATTCCTTCCCAGCTCAGTGACTGGGGAGGCTGATCCACTGGGCCCTATAGGACACCTACTATACAAGGCCACTCTATCAACTCAAGGAGATATAGCAGCTCTACCAATAGATTGAGACAAACCCAGGGAAGCAGCCAAAATGCGGAGACAAAGAAACATGTCACAAATGAAAGAAATGGAAATTAGCAAACTACTGGATATAGAGTTCAAAACCATGGTTATAAGGTTACTCAAGAATCTTCTAGAAACCTCCAAGGGACTTAGTGATACCTTTAAGGATCTTAGTGAGAATGTCAAAACTGGAATAGGACCAGTAAGAAATTAAACATACACTGACTGAAATAAAGAATAATATACAAGGATTTTTAACAGAAGAGTAGAGGATTCTGAGAATCAAATCAATAATTTGAAATATGAGGAAGCAAAAAACAACCAACCAGAAGAGAAAAAAAAATGAAGATAGTGTAAGGAGCCTCTGGGACCACTTCAAGCATACCAACATTCACCTTATGGGGTGCCAGAAGAAGAGAGAGAGAGCAAGAAGCCCAGGAAGCACAGAGAGTCCCAAACAAGAGGAACCCAAGGAGGCTTATGCCAAGGCACATCATAATTAAAATGTCAAGAACTAAAGACAAAGAAAGAATCTTAAAAGCAGCAATAAAAAGCAGTTGGTTACCTACAAAGGAATAGCCATACAACTGTCAGCCGATTTCTCAACATAAACTATGCAGGCCAGAAGAGAGTGACAAGAAGTATTCAAAGTGATGAATAGCAAGGCCCTACAACCAAGATTACTCTCCCCAGCAAAGCTATCATTTAGAAGTGAAGATCAGATAAAGAGCTTCACAGATAAGAAAAAGCTAAAGGAGTTCATCACCACCAAACCAGTATTATATAAAATGATGAAGGGTATTCTTTAAGCAGAGGAAGAAAAAAAGGTAAAGATAAAAAATACAAAAAACAAAATGGCATCTTACATACTTATCAATGATTGAATCTAAAAATTAAAATAAATGAATAGGAAATCAAATGAATAGAATAGACTGGTGAATAAAATAGAATCAGAGGCATGGAAATGGAAAAGACTGACGATTCTCAGAGGGAAAGGGGGTGAGGGGAATTGAAGGAATTAAACAGAGATTTTATATGCACATATGCATTACCTGTGGATCCAAACAATAGGGTGGGCAAAGGCCTGGGACAGGGTGTGAACTGGGTGGAGGGGGGCAATAAGGTAAAAAAAGAGGGACATCTCTAATCATCTCAACAGTAAAGATTTTTCTTTTAAAGAGAGAGATAAGAATGTGTTGGAAAGAATGTGGAAAAAATGAAAACCTCATATATTGCTGGTATGAATTTAATATGATGCAACTGCTTTGAAAAACAATTTGGCAATTCCTGAAAAGGTTAAAATAGAGTTACCACATGACCCAGCAATTCTACTCCTACTCTATATGCAAGAGAAATTATATGAAATTAAAGAAGTGTGTGAAAACACTTGTATTCAAATGATGATATTTAAAGATATAAACAATCCAATGTTTATCAACTGATAAGTGGATAAATAAAATGTGGTATATGCATATAATGGAATATTATTCAGCAATAAAAAGAAATTAAGTATCAATACTTGCTTTAAGAGATAAACCTTGACAACATTATGCTCAACACAAGAGACAGTTACAAAGGACCACATACTATGATTTCATTTATATGAAATGTCAAGAACAGGCAACCTTATACAGATAAAAAGCAGATTAGTGGTTGTCTCTACCTAGAGGAAGAGGTAGAAGAATTGAAGAATACAGGCTCTCATTTGGAGGCAATGGAAAGATTCTAAAACTGTGATGATGGATGCAAAACTATAAATAGTTCAAAAGTTACTGGATTTTATAATTTAAAAGGATGAATTGTAAGTTGTGTGAATTATATCTCAAAAATTTATAAAAATAAGATATAAAGAGTTAAACACTATATAATTTCTAAATGGATAAAGGTGAAATTATTTAGTAATGCCATAACCATCTCTCTATATATGCAGTTTAAAATTTACCTAATATATATTTGTCTCTTTTATACACAGGCATAAATCTAGTTCTTAAGACAGTATTTAATCCACTGTGGTGTTTAATAAGTATGTGTTTAGTGAATCAAAAGTTGTTACATAAGTGTAATTAGAATACCAGGAGAAGAACGTGAGAATAGGAAAGAAGAAATATGCAAAGTAATAATGGTCCTGAACTTTACAAGATTAATGACATAGTTCCAGGAATCTCAGAGAACACCAAACAGAATAAATACTCCCCCCAAAATGAACAAATAAAACCACACTTAGACTATCATAATCAAATTCTAGAAAATTAAAGACAGCCAAGGTGGAAAGAACAGTTACAGCACTCCTCTTGACAGAAACCTTGCAAGCAAAGAGAGATATTTAAAGTGTTGAAGGAAAAAAACAACTACCTAGAACTACTATCCTTTAAAAGTAAAGGAAAAATAAAGACTTCTTTAGACAAAGAAAAACTGAGGGAATTCATCACAAGTAGATACATCCCTTAATAAATATGAAAGTAAGATCTTCAAGAAAAGAGCAGATAATATGCATTATTTTCTGAGTTTAAGTGTTTTCACCAAAAGTATTTTAAGGTCTTAACCCCCAGTAACACAGAGAGTGACCTTATTTGAAAATAGGATCTTTGTAGAGGTAGTCAAGCTGAAATGAAGTTGTTATGGTATTAAGGCTTAATAATTAAGCCAATATTACTCGTGTCCTCATAAAAAAGAGAAATTTAGACAGAGTCATATACATGTAAAGGGAAGTGAAGACACAGAGAAAATGCCATCTGTATGATGAGGAATGCCTGAAGCTATTAGAAGCAAGGAAAGAGGTATGAAATAGAGTCATAACCCAACCTCATCCATAACTGATTTGGTTGATTTAGACAATGAGATTTTAGTCTTAGAGTTAATGCTGAAATAATTAAAATGTGGGAGATATTGGGATAGGGTGTACAACCCTCAGAGGGAACCAACCTTGCCAATATTTTGATTCTAGATTTTAGCACCCAATGCTATGAGACAATTTTTGTTGTTTAATTCACCCAATTTGTTGTACATTGTTAAGGTAACTTGGAAAATTAATATAGACTACAGTAAGTGGAGTGCTGCTGTAACAAATACCTAACAATGTAAAAATTGACTTTGGAATTTGGTAATGAATTGAGGCCAAAAGGGTTTTGAAAAGTTTAATGGAAAAGATAAAGACACAGACAAAATGCCATCTGTAAGCTGAAGAATGCCTGCCTGAAGCTACTAGAAGCTAGGAGACAGGCATGGAAAAGAGTCATTTCTTGAACAGAGAAACATTAGTGTTAAACATGCTTCTGGAGAGATCTTGGGGGGCAGAAATTAGGATCATATTATTGATAACTGGAAGAAAAATAACCCTTATCATAAAGTGGCAGAGAATATGTCTGATTTTTGTTCTGTTGAGTGCAAATACAATTTGTAAATAATTAGTTTGCATATTTAGCTGAGGCTATTTCTAACACAGTGTTGAAGGCATGGTCAGGTTTATCTTTGCTGCTTATAGTGAAATGCAAAAGAAAAGTGATTAACTGAATAAGGAATTGCTAACCAGAATGTGAAGATACAGAAACTGTCAGTCAGTCCATGGTGAACAAAATTAGGAAAAGTGCTCTGAAGTGAATACCAAGAGCATAGTTGGACAACCATTTGCTAAAGAAACTAGACATGTGACTTATGAATCAATTGGCCATCTCAGCAAGAAGCACAGGTTGGATTGAAAGAGTTAGGGATAAGATTAACTCAAGGAAGACTTTTAGACTTCTGGGATTCTAGAAGAAGGAAACAGATAAATGGAGTTATCTATGAAAACGTGTTGTTCTTCAAGAAAAGGGAAGAATGACCTCCAGGGAAGTTCAGAGGTTGGTGGGTCTGTCATTGACATTAAGACTTTAAGGCAAATGGCCCACAGGGTTGGGCAACTGCCTCCTGAGTTCCAAAACACACAGCCACATCATGAGTTCCAAAGGGTGGGGTCATTTCCCAGGGCAGAGGAAGCAGGGCCACCATCCAAGGTTGCCTCCCAGTGGGCCCAGTAGACAAAGCATTGAACCAAAGAGGACTCATCTCAAGCCTTAAAATCTAATGAGATTTGCCTTGCTAATTTTCAGAGTTTTTTGAGAAACATTACCACTTTTTTTTCTTCCTATTTCTCTATTTTGGAATGGGGGGAAAGGAGACATATGTAATACTTTCAACAATAAAAATTTTAAATTAAAAAATAAGTAAATAAAATAAAATAAAAATGTGACCTACCTAAAGTAACGAATGGCATTAAAGAACAAATAAATAAAATCTTCTTATTTTTAATTGACTTAAAGATAATTGTTTAAAGTAATAATGTATTATGTAATGACAGTATTTGAATAGATAATAAATGACAACAATGACATAAAGGATAGAAGGGAGGAATTGGGAATACTCTCTTATAAAGAATCTTTACTACAAGTGATCAGCATAGTATTATTTAAAGATGGACTTAGATTAGTTAAAAATGTATGTTGCAAACTCTAGGCCAAACACTAAAACAATTAAAAAATATAACTGATATAAAATAGAATCATATAAAATGTTCAGTTAAACCAGAGAAGAGAGAAAAAAGAAACAAAGAGTAATAAAAACCTGTATAATTTGCCAATCATTTTCACCTCATAAATTTAGTAAAAATGAAAAACAAAATAAAAAAGTGCAGCAAAAAGGAAACAGTTACAACATCATACAAATTAATCCAACTATATCAATAAGCATTTTAAGGTGAATGGTCTAAATATAGCTGTTAAAAGGCAAAAATTGTCCGAGGGGATTTAAAAAGCACTACAGCTATTTATTGTCTGTAAGAAACTTATTTTAAATATAATGATCAAAATAGGTTGAAAGTAAAGAAATAAAGTTATATCATGCTAACCATAATAAGAAACAATTGGAGTAGTTATATTAATTTTAGAAACAGCAAACTTCAGAACAAGGAATTTATCAGGAATAAAAAAAAAGCATTACATAACGATTGGGATCAAGTTTCCAAGAAGCTACAAGAATCCTAAGCATGTATGCACCTGACAACACAGTGTCAAACTACACACAGCTAATAGAATTGCAAGGAGAAATAGATGAATTCACCATCACTTGGCAGATATTGGATCCCACCAAGTCGCCCCGTAATTAACATTTTTTATTTTGATGGGTGAGCTCCATCCATAAAAAATATGGATTATATGCATTAGAGCACATAATGCTATTACAAATTGGATATGTAACATATATATTCATTGTTTCTAGGCGTCTTCCAAAACAAGTCATTACTTATTTCTTGTTCTTTACTGCATGTTGTTTTCCTCCATAGGGTGTTAATATTACTCAGATACCATCATATAGATGACTACTGTTGAATGCTTCTTTAGTTTTTTGGAGCCCATCTGGATCTTCATATTCAAACAAAAAGTAGGCATGTGTAAACCTATCTCAGAGAAGTTATCATTCTCTGGGTCTAATATTTTCTTTTTAGCATTATTTATTGTTAACCCCCTTTAGGTCAGCAAGCACTTCCCATTCTTTTAAATTGTTATTGATTTTCACCTACATCCTCCTTCCATGTCCTGAGTACAACTGGAAAGTTCAGCAGAGGACTGATCCATAGAGGTGGTAATAATAGTCTCTATCCAATGCTTTAGCCTTTGTCCACTGCAGTGAAATGGGGTAAGGTTAGATGCATACCAACTTATTACTGTCCCACCCACTGTATAGGAAAGCAGAAACAGATATTGCTTAGACAGGTGAGGACAAACAATAACCATCATTCTCTTAAGAACTGCTCTATGATTTTTAAGGATATTGTCATGGTACCAAGTTAAACTTTTATCATTTTTCTAGATCTCTTCAATGAAATGTACATCTTAGAATTGCAGGATCTGATAGTGATTAAAAACAGATTATAAGTAGAGAAAAGATAGGAGTATACAAAAAAAGTAAAAATAAAGTACACAAGTTTCTGTGCTTCTTCTTCCTATCATCATCACAATATACCAACAATCTATCCAATTGAAAATACCCTTTACTTTCATGCATGTTACATTTGAATGCACATTTATTCAATCATGGAAGCCATCTCTTCTGTCCGTTATCACTGCTAATTTAGTAAGCAAATATTTCAACTGCTCATTCCAATTTTCAGCTAACCCACTGCTTTGTGGAGGTACACTTCCTTTTATATGATGCTCTTTAGTTCACGTTGCAGTGCATCTGCAATAAAATTGGCTCTTGATTAGGTGACACATTAGCAAAAAGTCCTAATTGAAATCGTATTTTCTTTCTAAGTTCAATAGTGAAAGGAGAATTTGCTCCAGCTAACAGAAATGCAAGTTGAAACCCAGAAGAAATACCTATCCTAGTGAAGACCCATTGATATCCACCACAGAGTCATGAATTCGCCTGCCAGCTACAGATGGGCACAACTCACCTTGGTATGAGGTCTATCACTATATGTAGTCTCTGATGTTTATGTTGACAAATGCGACAGCTTTTTGTCATCTTTCAAGCTTCTTGGAGAGACAGTTGGGTACATCTTTTTCTTGCCCCTCATTGATTTGCTTGAATGTCTCTGGAGCCACTGACCTGTATACAGAAATCCACCTTCAGAGTGCAAAGGGGCATTTACTTTGTGGTTCAAGTCGCCTTAGAAATCAGAAGGGCACTTTTTGACAGTCATCAACTTTAATTCCCCCCTTCAAGTCCATAAGGTTTTCTAAAACAGCACTCCAAGCCAGATATTCCATTCACTTTCCAGTCTTCTAAGGCTCCCTTGTCCCAGTCCAAAAATCCTAGCTGTTGCCACTGGGTGGCAATAGCAAACTCTTGTCAGAAGCTCTGCAAGTAGCAGAAACTTGCACAATCACCACCACCTTAATCAGTTCTATCATTAACAGTTAACCTCCAGCTTTTTTTCTAGACAATAGGGGACTATGCAATAAGGAATCTGTGGACATTAATATCACTGCATATCACAGATCTATAATTAAGGTTGAAATTGTTCTCCAGGGCATCTATCTATATTGTTTTACCTTAGTTAGATGAGTGAACTCATGTAATGCTAAAGGTTTCCTATCTAGCATGCCTAATAAAAATGGGGTGGAGCAGACTTGAACACTTCCCATTCCCAATGATTTGGATGAGGAGTCTCCATTTAGACATCACATCCATTGCAATGAAAAATTCTGGTAAGAGTGATGTACAGACCATGCACAATTAGTATTAATAAATCCTCATTTTGAACCATACTTTCACTTGCAAGCCTTCTACATCTACAATACCAGATTCTTCTAATTAATTACAGTGCTTTTTAACATTTCATTAGTGGGTTTAGTTACCAATGTCAAACAATCCTAATAAGGTTTCTTCACTATGAAGTCCTAATTAAAGTCCTAATGCTATTTTTGCTTTGCACTTTTTACATTGTCATAGGCTTTAAAGAGATGTTAGACTCTTCTTTTGTGTAATAATCAGATTTTCAATCCCTTAAGAATAGGATAAACTGAGTGAAGGTTTCTCCATCATTTTGTTTGTTATTATGGAAATTGGTAGATCCTTTTCCCCATTGGATGATGGGGGTGAAGTCCTTACAATATCTCAAGAAAAATAATTTTCTGAGAGTCAAAGAATGAGTCATTTTTATTTGTGTGGCATTAAAGCTCTGTGCTTCTAAAGCCCCATTCCAGTCATAGAAAAAGTGCAACTGGGGTTTCAGTAGAGCTACAAAGCAGAGCCAGTGTCCAGTTTCCATTTCATATTGCAGTGGGGTCTAGTTCAGCATCAAACTAATTGCAGTCCATTAGTCCAGAAGGGTCAACAGAGCATGCTCCCTGCAACAAGGGTCCCCAGAAAACGTAGAGCAACAAGAGCACAAAGCATCGGTAGAGCAAACACCTTTGGGGATTAAATATCCCAAGTTTTGCAGCCTTGCCGTGGCTACGCCCATTCTGGCCAATGATCTGTGACAGCAAGTACCTTCCCAACATCACCCTAACTTTACCGGCCATGTGTTGATTCTCTTCCCTGAGAGATCCCTTAGCAAAACAATCTGATATCTTTAAAAATAGACTAGTCACTCCGAGGGGAATGTAAAGCTTTAGCTTCCTGGTGAAGCTGCCCACATCACATGCCCATATTTGTCCTTCCCTTTGCTCCTTTCCTGTTAAGAACTAGGTTAATTACAATGGTATCAATTTTACAGTGTGAAGAGTTGGTGTTGAAGCTTTTATCATCCTTTCTAGTGATTCATTAACATCTAGTGGCTACTCCAATTATCTCCTTTTTCATGCCATTTTAAATCAACTATAAAACATCTCTGCCTGGTTTTATTGTCCCAATGATTTTCATTTTTCTCCATCTGTTGTATTCTTACTGTTCCACTGCTTCTGAATAATTATAATTTTTCCATGCCATTAAAACCTATTCAGAGGAACTGAGCAAGGTGATCTGGGGCAGCTTCCCTCGCATCATCTTGTCCTCTCCACAGTGCAGGCACTGAGGGGTTTTGAAAAGATAGTTTCCTTTATCTCAGCATCAATCATCCCCTGAGTCAGACTCAAAGCATTAGGCTCTCATTCAATCCATCTAAAGTTCCTAGCACTTCCAGCAATTCAGTAGTCTCAGAGTATTCCACTTAATATCCAAGAGAGGAGACAGGCAAGTCCCTGTTTGGGACATGAACCACATATTCTTAACGTTAAGTAATTTAACAGAGCTGGAGTTTGCCACTCTAACCACATCTCTGTAAAAACTACAAGCCAATTTGGGATCCTGAGTTAGAATGCTCACGATGTCATCTCTAATTCCCCAAACTCAATTTATACTTCAAAAGCAATTTTGAAAATGGATCTAAAAAAGTAGCTTAACTCTTTAATTGACCAAATTCCAGTCAAATAAAATTCCTTCTGGAATTTTTCAAATTCCTTCTGGACGCTCCATCCTTGCTCTTACAGACAGTGTCAGGCCCTAATACTGTGGCTCCAGTAGCCGAAGTCAGCTTTCCATCACTTTAGCTAGAACACATGGGAGCAGCAAGGCGCCTGTCCTTGGCCAACACCCTTCTGTTTGAATCTGCTGTTATTTGTATAGCTACCTCCCCCACCCACTTCCATCTACATATGCTTTTATGCCCTTCATGGGAAGAAATATTTTTGTGATCTCGGCCAAGGAGTGAGTAGGGAGAAACCACTGGGAGACAATTTTTTTTTTAATTTCCTCACCCCTTACCTCAGCTTTCTTTCCCCTAAACAATGTCTTAGCCTTTATTATCTAAATTACAGAGTTGGGAGGGTCACTCCAAATATCCTATTTGAGTCCCTCATTATATGGTGTTGAGTTGTATGGTGTGCCCTAATTTTGGTCCTCTGAAAGAACTCACTGCCAGACTCTACAAAGTGTACTCATCTGAGGCTTTCATTTAAAGGTAAAGTATACAGGGTAACAGGGGAAAGACAATAACAAGTAAGTATCAGATGTTCAGAGACATCACGAGAAATCATGGGGCCCACACTGGCCGGGGCCCACACTGGCCAGGGCCCATACTCTGAGCGGCAGGGATGACTAAGCCTCTTGCTCAAACCAGAAGGAATTTTAGGAAGAATCATCCCTCCCCGAAACTCTCAGTGCCTCTTTAAATATCAAACCAGGGTATCAAACCAATTAGGCCATTCCAGGAAAATCTCCTTTCCTTACATTATCCAGTGTCATTGTCTAAAAGAGGCCACATTTTATTAAAAAAAAATGACATTTTTCTGTACACAAATGAGATAAGGAATACATTATTTAAAAATTTTATCTCTTCCAACCCTCCTAACAGCCTCCTTAACAAATGCCTGCAATGGAGCTATAGTTTTTTTAGTTCTATATATATATATCTTTTAATATATTTTATTGACTTTTTACAGAGAGGAAAGGAGAGGAATACAGAGTCAGAATGTCTCTATGAGAGAGAGACATTGATCAACCACTTCCTGCACATTCCCCATTGGGGATGTGCCCGCAACCAAGATACATGCCCTTGACCGGAATCAAACCTGGGTCCCTCCAGTCTGCAGGCTGACGTTCTATCCACTGAGCCAAACCGGTTTCGGTTATATTTTTTCTTTTTCATCAAGATATCAAGCCTTAGACTAATTGCCTAACTTAGAGTTCATTTCAAACACACTAGTTCAATTTCAGTAAATGTGGTAGTAAAAGTATAGTCATAGGAAAATGCTCTGTGTGGAAAAAAAAATGATGTGAATTGTTTAAACTGTGTGTGTTTTTTTTTTTCTGGATGGTAACACACATATTCTATTATGAATTATATTTATTTGTACATGTGACATAATCTAGTCTTCCTATTATGTCTCTTACTCTTTAAAAAGAGATTCCATTAAATTTATCCCTGCTGTTCTTTTGTATTATTTGTTTGTTTCTTTGTTTGTTTATTTATTTTTCTCCTATTGCCCTCCCCACCCCCCAGTACATGCCTTCATCTGACTTCTCCCTTACCCCCCTCCCCTCGCTTTGCCCTGTATCCACTGGTTATGCCTACACACACATACATATAAGTCCTTTGTTTGATCTCCTACAAGCCCCTCCCCCACAACTTCTCCTGCCTTCCCACTGTAGTACAATAGTGTGTTCATTGATTCCTTGCCTCTGCATTCCCCCCCACCTCCTGATTCTTGTCTTTAAAAACATCTTGCTCCTGTAGGGTAGAAATAAACCCACAAGAGCAAAAGAAAAATGATTGAGTCCCAATTTCAATGTCAAACAGTTCCTTATGTGTACGTGTCATCAATGGTATCTGGATAGTGGACAAATGGTGGCAATGCAGTTCCGACCCTCTCTGCTTGGGTCCTAGGCATCCTGTAGGGATGCACAGCTGCTAACTGCTCACATGGCAAGGCACAGTCAGCGTCTTCCATCTCTGGACTGTTTCTCCTCTTGCCTTTGTGGTTGGCACAGACTTGTCAGTTCCTCTCTGTTGCAGGAGTCCACTTGGTCTTGGAGTTGTTTTCTGAAAGTATATAAACATTTTCTCGACCAAGAGTTAGTAAAGGAATCTTTTCTATAAAATGGACTTGGGGTCCTTTTTATTTTTGCCTACCCGCTTTTACTTTGGCTTATTTTGGCACCATGTGTGTTTTTCATGGGTGTCTTGCTGTTAGTATTACAAATGGAAATTAATTTTCTAAAGTGAAAATTTTTTAGATGTAATTTACTTACCAGATATTTTTCCTTACATGATATTATCCTACTCTTCCCCCCCCTTTTTTTGATTAATGGAGAATTTGGTAAAAAATTTTTAATGTAATCTTGATAACTATTTTAATTAATACTTTAGAAACAGCTTTTTGTCCAGTACACTTAAATTTTCTTGGGTGTTCGCTTATTTCAGTTTGCCAATTTAAATTAATCTGAAAGCTTGATAACTCTTTTACGTCAAATTTAATACTCTACCAACAATCTTAGATTACCCTGTATATATTAATGGAAAGGTTTATTTGCATTGAGTATGCACTGAGCATTCCTAGTGCTAAGCTTAATTTAGATACAGGGCAGCTGCTGTCGGCATGTTTCTGTCTGTTACCTGGGTCCTGATCTGTGCTGAGCATGGGAAGTGAGGTATCCATGGGGGCAGGAGACCTCCCTCAGAAGGGGTGAGGTTCAGACCCCTGCAAGGTTGGAGTGGGGGTGAGGCTCTGTGCCCTACTTCTATTGACCCTCAAGTTCTCTCCTGGTGGCCCCTCTGCAACTGTGCCTGTCTTAGGTTGTTCCTTCCCTGAGTAATCTTACCCATCTCTGGCTAACCAGTCATCCTCTAGGGCCAAGCAAGGTGTTGTGAGGTTCAGTTCTGTCTCCATGGTAGCCTATGCCCCCATGGCCTCCACGCCCAGCACCTGCCTTGGGGATCCCCTCGTCTGCTGTAGGGGGCCCCGGCACTGCTCACTTATCTCCGGGAATTCAGGTTCCTGCTCCAGGGAGGGCCCAGCTCACACCATTTGGCGAGAGACAGATCCATTATACCAGCCACCTCAAGGCTTCAACCTCAGCGTGAATAGAGAGCTCAGGCTCTAGCTGAAAGCCATTGGGTTGTGAGAAGAGGGCTCCTCTTGGTAAAAGAGGAAAGAGGGCCAGTATAGAATGCTCAAGTGCCTTCCCAGTGTTTTAATTCCTTCTGAAAGGAATTAAATTTTTTCATGTCCTCTTTTTAAATTGCTGCTAAACATTCAAAGAATCAGTTTGTACGTTTGTTTGGGATAATTGTACAATATGCTGTTGTGAAATATCAAAAATTAAATGATATTGTAAGATAATATCATGTAAGGATATTCTTTGCTCTAGGTCATGGCAATTCAATTTCAAACGGGCTGTCAATTTCTTTTTGTAACTTTATATAAACTTTTTCTGGGAGGCAAAAACACAGATTACTTACCTTAGCTCAAGAGGCCAAATATATTGACTTTCAATTAAGATCCTTATGATGTTTAAAGGAAACTTCTCATTATTTCCTTCTAAAATATTTTCATGTTACAGACTTTCATTTAAAAATCTTTGTCTCATGAAGCAACTTCTCTTAAGGTTATGGTGACCACTGTATGGATTCCCTCTCATGCTCCAACTTCCCTGTTGTCTGTGCCCAATGATTATGCTCATATGCATGTACAAAAGTCCTTCTGTTGATCTCTCCCCTTATTCCCACCAACACCCACCTTCCCCGAGGTTTGATGTTTTGATGGATGTTCCTCATTCTCTGGATCTGATCTTGATCATCAGTCTATGTCATTCATTATATTCCACAGATGAGTGAGATCATATGATATTTGTCTTTCTCTGCCTGGCTTAATTCACTAAGCATAATGCTCTCCATCTGCATCCATGTTGTTGCAAATGATAGAAACTCCTTCTTCTTTACCGCAGCATAGTATTCCATTGTGTAGATGTACCACAGTTTTTTAATCCAGTCATCTGCTGATGGGCACTTAGGCTGTTTCCAAATCTTAGCTATGGTGAATTGTGCTTCTATGAACATAGGGGTACATATATCCTTTCTGATTGGAGTTTCTAGTTTCTTAGGGTATATTCCTAGAAGTGGGATCACTGGGTCAAATGGAAGTTCCATTTTTAGTTTTTTGAGGAAACTCCATACTGTTCTCCTCAATGGCTGCACCAGTCTGCATTCCCACCAGCAGTGCACGAGGGTTCCTTTTTCTCCGTATCCTTGCCAACACTTGTCTTTTGTTGATTTGTTGATGATGGCCATTCTGACAGGTGTGAGATGGTACTGCATTGTTGTTTTGATTTGTATCTCTCTGATGATTAGTGACTTTGAGCAGGTTTTCATAGGTCTCTTGGCCTTTCTTCTGTCTTCTTTCAAGAAGTGCCTATTTAGATCCGTTGCCCATTTTTTGATTGGGTTATTTATCCTTTTTGTGATGTTGTATGAGTTCTCTGTAAATGTTGGAGATTAAACCCTTATTGTTGATATTATTGGAATATGTTCTCCCATGCAGTGGGCTTTCTTATTGTGTTGATGGTTTCCTTTGCTGTGCAAAAGCTCTTTATTTTGAAGCAGTCCCATTTGTTCATTCTTTCTTTAGTTTCCATTGTCCAAGGAGCTGTATTGGTGAAGAAGTTCCTTCTGCATATGTCGGAGATTTTGCTGCCTGTGGATTCCTCTAGCATTTTTATGGTTTCCCATCTTATGTTTAAGTCCTTTATCCATTTTGAGTTTATTTTTGTGTATGGGGTAAGTTGGTGGTCTAGTTTCATTTTTTTGCATGCCTCTGTCCAGTTTTCCCAATACCATTTGTTGAAGAGACTATCTTGACTCCATTGTATGTTTGTGCCTCCTTTATAAAATATTAATTGGGCATAGTGGTTTGGGTCAATTTCTGAGTTCTCTATCCTATTCCATTGATCTATGTGTCTGTTCTTGTGCCATTAAAATGCAGTTTTGAGAACAGTGGCTTTGTAATACAGCTTGAAATCTGGTATTGAGATCCCACCTTACTTTGTTCTTCTTTCTCAGGATTGCTGCAACTATTTGGGGTCTTTTTTCATTCCAGATGAATTTTTGGAAAGTTCGTTCTAGGGCTGTAAAGTATGCCTTTAATATTTTCATGGGGAGTGCATTGAATTTATAGATTGCTTTGGGTAGAATGGACATTTCGATGATATTGATTCTCCCGATCCATGAACATGGTATGTTCTTCCATTTGTTTATGTCTTTCTCAATCTCTTTTTTCAGTGTTCTGTAGTTTTCTGTGTATAGGTCTTTTACCTCCTTAGTTAAGTTTATTCCTAGATATCTTAATTTTTTTGGTGAGATGGTAAATAGGATTACTGTTTTAGTTTCTCTTTCTGTAAGTTCATTATTGGTATATAGAAATGCCAAAAATTTCTTGGTGTTAATTTTGTATCCTGCTACATTGCGGAATTCATTTGTTAAGTCTACTAATTTTTTGATGGAGTCTTTAGGGTTTTCTATGTACAGTCTCATGTCATCTGCACATAAGGACAATTTTACTTCTTCTTTTTATATTTGGATGCCTTTTATTTCTTTTTCTTGTCTGATAGCAATGGCTAATACTTCCAGCACTATGTTAAATAGGAGTGGTGAGAGTGGGCATCCCTGTCTTGTTCCTGTTTTGGGGGAAATGGTTTTAGTTTTTGTCCATTGAGTATGATGTTGGCTGTGGGTTTGTCATATATGGCTTTTATTATGTTGAGGTATGATCCTTCTATTCCCACCTTGCTGAGAGTTTTTATCAAGAAAGGGTGTTGGATTTTGTCAAATGCTTTTTCTGCATTAATTAATATGACTATGTGATTTTTATCTCTCAATTTGTTTATGTGATGTGTCACATTTATTAATTTGCAGATATTGTCCATCCTTGCATCCTTGGGATAAATTCTACTTGTTCATGGTGTATGATCTTTCTGACGTACTGCTGGATTCGATTTGCTAGAATTTTGTTGAAGATTTTTGGCATCTATGTTTATGAGGGATATTGGTCTGTAATTCTTTTTCTTTGTGTTATCTTTATTGGGTTTTGGTATTAGAGTGATGCTGGCTTCATAGAAGGAGTTTTAAGTGTTCCTTCCTCTTGAATTTTCTGGAATAGTCTGAGAAGAATGGGTTTTAGTTCTTCTATGAATGTTTGGTAAAATTCCCATGTGAAGCCATCTGGCCCTGGGCTTTTGTTTGCTGGAAGCTTTTTTATGACTGCTTCAATTTCTTCCATAGTTATCAGTGTGTTGAGATTTTTAGAATCTTCCTGTGTGAGTTTTGGAAGGTTGTGTTTTTCTAGGAATCTGTCCATTTCCTCTAGGTTGTGAAATTTGTTAGAATAGAGTTGTTCATAATATTTTTTAACAATCCTTTGTATTTCCGTGGGGTTTGTAGTTATTTCCCTTCTCTCATTTCTGATTTTGTTTATTTGGGTCCTCTCTCTTTGCTTCTTGGTGAGCCTGACTAGAGGTTCATCAATCTTGTTTATTCTTTTGAAGAACCAGCTCTTTGTTTTGTTGATTTTTTGTAACTTTTTTTTTTTTGGTCTCTATGTCATTCATTTCTGCTCTGATCTTTATTAATTCCTTCCTTTTGCTCACAGTGGGTTTTTCTTGTTGTTCTCTTCCTAATTCTTTGAGTTTTTGAGTTAGTTGATTCATTACCATTTTTTCCTGTTTTTTGAGGTAGGCCTATAGAGCTATAAACTTCCCTCTCAGCACTGCTTTCATTGTGTTCCATAGCATTTGCATTGTTGTGTTTTTATTTTCATTAGTCTCCAGAATATTTTTAATTTTTTCTTTGATCTCATTTATAACCCAATCATTGTTTAGTAACATGCTATTCACTTTCAAGTGTTTGAATTTTTTTGTAATGTTTTTATTGTAGTTTATTTCTAATCTTATGCCATTGTGGTCTGAGAAAATGCTTGATATGATTTCAATCTTCTTGAATTTGGGGAGACTTTGCTTGTGACCCAATATGTGATCTATTTTTGAGAATATCCTGTGTGCACTTGAGAAGAATGTATATTCTGTAGCTTTGGGATGAAATGTTCTAAGATGTCAATTAGGTCCATTTGATCTAGTGAGTTATTTAGAATTGCTGTGTCTTTGCTGATTTTTTGTCTAGAGGATTTGTCCAGAGATGTCAGTGGTATATTAAAATCCCCTACTTTGGTTGTATTGTTGTCAATCTCTCCCTTCATATCCTCCAGGAGTTTTTTTAATGTATTTATGGGCTCCTGTATTAGGTGCATATATGTTTACCAGAGTTATATCTTCTTGATGAATTGCTTCTTTTAGTATTATGTAGTGGCCTTCTTTATCTCTTGTTATAGCCTTTACATTGAGGTTTATTTTATCAGATATAAGTATTGCTACCCCAGCTTTTTTCTCATTTCTATTTGCCTGAAAAATGTTTTTTCATCCCTTCACTCTCAGTCTGTATGAATCCTTTTCTCTGAGGTGGGTCTCGTGTAGACAGCAAATATATGGGTCCTGTTTTCTTAACCATTTAGCTATCCTGTGTCTTTTGATTGGTGCATTTAACCCATTTACATTTAATGATATTATTGACAAATTCATGTTTGTTGTCATATTTTTTCTTAGTGTTTTTTTTTCCTTTCTCTTTCTTCTTTTTACAGCAGTCCCTTTAGCATTTCATGCATTATTGGCTTGGTAATGATAAACTCTCTTAGCCCTTTCTTGTCTGTAAAGCTCCTGATTCTACCTTCAATTTTGAATGATAGCCTTGCTGGGTATAGTATTCTTGGGTTCAGACCCTTGTTTTGCATCACTTTATATATTTCATTCCATTCCCTTCTGGCCTGGTGTGTTTTTGTTGAGAAATCAGTTGATATTCTAATAGAAGATCCCTTGTAGGTAACTTTCTGTCTCTCTCTGGCAGCCTTTAAGATTCTTATTTTGTTGCTAGTGTTCGACAATGTAATTATGATGTGTCTTGGTGTCGGTTTTTTGGTGTTCAGCTTGTTTGGGACTCTGTGTACTTCTTGGACTTTCATATTTTTTCCTTGCCAATATCAGAGAAATTTTCTCTTATTATTTCTTCAAATAGGTTTTGTACTCCTTTCTTTTCTTCCACTCCTTCTGGTATCCCAATTAAGCGTATGTTGTTTCCTTTTGTGTTGTCCCAAAGCTCCCTTAGGTTCTCTTCTTGTCTTGTAAGTCTTTTTACCAGTTGTTCCTGTGTTTGTGTGTTTTTTCCTACCTTGTCTTCTAATTTGCTGATTCGGTCCTCAGCCTCTTCTAGTCTACTATTTAGGCCTTTCATTGTGTTCTTTATTGCATCTATGTCATTCTTCATCTCCTCTTGGTTTTGTTTCATGTTGGTGACATTCTCATTCAGCTCCTTATAGTTCTTAATTAGTTGTGTGATATTGTCGTTGAGTTGTGTGTATTTGTCTTCCAACCATTTAAATATCCTTAAAACCATTACTCTGAATTCTTTCTCTGAAAGGTTGCTCACTTCAATTTCATTTAACTTCCTTTCTGGTGATTCCTCTTTTTCTTTCCATTGGGGATTGCTTTTATGTCTTCCCATGTTTTCCTGTAATATTTTAATTGTAGATCCAATTGCTTTACTATCCAAGTATTTTTTGGGTGGATGGTGCTACTGGTGTATTCTCTGTTTTCCTGTGTTTGTTAATTTATTGTAGTTTCCTACTTGAGCTATTTGGGTTCTCTTGATGTAGATCTGTGAGCTTGAGTAGCACAACTGTGGTGTCTAGAAGTCAGCAGCCATGAAGAGGAGTGTCCCTATTTTTGCTGTTTTGCACCCTTAATGAGATAACTCATGCCCAGCAGGGATACACAGTGGTACCAAGGACCCGTCTGTCATGGTGATGTGTTTTAAGGGCCTACACCCTGGAGAGGTGTGGTTGTGGTGTCCAGAGTTAAAAAAAATCACACCCGCAGGGGCTCCCAGTGGCTTCCAGGCACTGTTTAGGGAGTGGACCGCCAGAAACATGCTGCTGAAAACCCACCTTGGGTGGTGGCCTAGAGCACACTGCAAATGCTGGTGACCAGGGAGCTCCTCAAACCAGATAGGAGGGCACACCCCACCCCTGTGTGTGAATTTTGTGCACTGGGTCTCTAGTTCTATTATATGGAACTAAAACAGAAGAGGCACGCTGATTGATTTAATATGATAAGAGCACAAAATCAGACACTACACTTGGATATTTTTAAATTTTAGAAAATGGGTGAGAATAATAAAAAAAAAATGTGGAAGCCCGAAGGAGACGTAGGTTGGTAGGTGGATAGGAAAGTAGAATTCAAGAGTTTATGACTTTCATTTTCACTTAAAATAAAGAAAGCCTAATAAAAAAATCTAAATACTACCACTTCTTTACCCAATTGCAGGCTAAAATCCCAAGGCAACCAAGTAACCTATATTCCAAAGTGAAACCGGTTAGGAGAATGACTGTTTCATCATCGACAGATAATGGGAGAAGGGGGTGGTCACCATACAAGTGGATGAAAAGAAACCATTTAAAGGATTAATGAATTGTTAAGGTCTAAGTGTGGGCTACTATATAAATGTGGAAGAGCTGGGAGCCCATGACGTAAACGGAGGTAATATTCATTGGCACAGCCCTTCACACAGGTCTTTACCATCTTCTTATGAGAAAAGGACCTTTTGAGTTAAGTTGTGTCTCCCCAAAAGATCTTTTGAAGTCTCAACCCCCAGAACCTCAGAATATAAACTTAATGGGAAATAGAGTCATTTAGTAAAGATGAAAAGATATTGAAGTAGGATGGGTTTTAATTCATTCTGATTGGGTTCCTTAGAAGAGAAGAGAGGTACACAGAGAATGCCATATAACAACAGAAGCAAAAATTGGAACCATATACCTCCAAGCAAAAGAATACCAAGACTGACAGCATCACCAAAAGCTGGCTAGGAAGAGACAAGGAAGGCATCTCAGGAGGGACAGGCTGTGCTGACACCTCAACTTGAACTTCTAGTCTCCATCATTGTGAGAATATTTCTCCTTTGTAAGCCACCCAGTTCCAAGTACTTGCTACAGCAGCTCTAGGAAACTAATAGAGGGGAAAGGAGAGAAACCAAAGATAGTCTTCCTTGGTGATACTCTGGCATGAAGAGGCTAGTGCTTGATGGGAGGAGTGGGAGTAGAAAGTGTTATATATTTCTCCAGATCTTTCTCTCCTATAATGATTTCAGGGATTTGGGGGCTGATCAAGGACAAAGATGAGTTGATAGTAGCACAGGTTTGTATGAGGGAGGGAATTCCTTCATAGCATGAGACCTTCCAGAGACAATGGCATGGGCCCACACCCAGAAAAGCAAGAGGAGAGAGAGAATTTGGAGAAGGGACTTGTGTCTAGCATGGTGAGGAATTTCCACAGCTTGGGGTCTTTCACAGTCCTTGAGTTTGTTTTATCTATGTCTATCAGATGTCATGTTCCATTTCATGAAATGGCCAAAGCAGGCTCTAAATGGCTAAAAATATGCTTATTGGGCTATAATTTTAAAATGGTATGAGTAAACATTTGGTTTCTCTCTGATGGGTTTTTTGGATAATTATTCCAACCCCAACCTGGTATAAGGAAGTGGACATAGCACCATTAAATAAAGGAGTTTTTAGGCTTATTTATATTACAGTTTGTCCCTTGGCCCCATGTTTTACAATCAAAGTTGTATGTTATTTCATAAACTCTGAGTTTGAAACTGGTGATAAAACATTCTACTGGCCCAGAATCCTATAAGGCCACAAACTAGGATTTTAAAGTTCACTTGCAGTTATTCTTCCCATTCAGTGATGGAAATTAAGGAGAATAGATACAAAAAAGGAGACAACTTTGACTTAATAATTTAGTAATAGAGTAACATTATGTGCTTTGGTATTTGTCTCTTGCTATCTGGACCACTCCCCCACATACACCCCCAAACTCCTTAATTAGCCAATTCTTAATGCAAACCTGTTAAGACCACTGGCCCTAGAGTATGATGAGATTCACCCATGAGTTTCATTTCTTGGACCATTTATTTAATTTGTGTGGATAACTCGTAGGATATGGCTATCTTTTAAACCCAGGGCATCCTATGTCCTCTTGTTTTAACATTATCCATATTACAGTAAAAGTAACTTATATTTTTCAAAAGACCCTCCTGACACACAAGTGGTGGACACAGGACTCATTTCAGCTTCCTCTGGACTTGCCAAGTCATCGTGTTTGACGCCATCAGTTGCCTGAAAAGCCTACTTCAAAATCTCCAACTGGTGGAGGAGATCTTTGGCCTCAACTAACATTTTCCATTGACAGTGCGCCCAGCCATTATGAGACCTAATGTAGGCTGAACAGCTTTCCAAGCCATAAAAGTTCATATCAGCAAAGTATATGTGGACCAGCGTCCAAATCCTACTCTGTTGGTTATCCCCACCTTTTGCCCTATCAGCAGACGATCTTTTAGTAAGAGCACCATTTTCTTGTGTTCAGTACTAGAGCAGTCAATTGTTTAAATTCACTGCCTGTCAGGTAGAGCACATCCCTGTCAGATGCATGCTATATGGCCCTTTTTAAAAATCTGTTTCCTGGGTTAACCCATTAAGGAGAGATTGGGCCTAAGAGTGAGAGCAAGATTGTGTTTCCTCCTCCAAATGTTTGCTGTAATATCTGAGCTCTAAAAATTGTTAGAAGACATTCTTCAGACAGAAGAGAAGAAGTATGATTCCACATAGAAATGTGGAAGAATGTTGGAAACCGAAAAAAATGAAGTAAGTATAGAATACACTATTATTCTTAATCACTAAAATTAATAATTCTCCTAAATTCCATTTTGATTATGCTAATTTTAAAATTTCTAGATATTCAAATGAGAAATAAAAAGGTTAGATTGTTAAACAAATCTGGAGTTCAATGGATAAATCAAAACTGGCAATATTTGGATATTCTGAGATATTAGACAATTTATATTTATATTTATTGGTCTCTGTCTCTGGTACAAGGCTCCTAAAACCTTTAATTTCAGATGTAATATGTATTAGAGAAGATCTTTTTGGATTGAAACTTTTGGGGACCTTGTAAACTTCATAAACTTGGGTTTATTAATCTTGCCCCAGATTTGAGAAGTTCTCAGCAATTATTTCTTACAAAATAAGCTGTCTCCCCCTTTCTCCTCATTTTGAGACTCCAATGTTGCATATGTTCTTTGTTTTGATGGTATCCCATAATTTATATAGGCTCTTTTTATTCTTTATTTTTTTCTTTGTTCTCCTCTGACTGGATAATTTCAAGTGATATATCTTTTATGTCAGATATTCTTTCTTTTCATTTATCAAATCTGCTATTAATGCTCAGTATAGACTTCTAATTTTAATCATTGTATTCTTCAACTCCAGATTTTGTTTGGTTCTTTTCTCATAATTTATATACTGTATCACTATTAAACATACTTTGTCTATGTATTGTTTTTCTAAATCTCTCTGAGCTTCCTTCAATTTTGAATTTTTTTTGGGAAAATAAATTCCCAATAAAAAGAATAAACCAAATTTCTTTGGGTTATTAGAGAATTATAGTTTTCCTTAGGTGTTGTCATGTTTTCTTGATTTTTCACCTTGATGTCTTCATGTTTACAGAAGCAGTCACCATCTAAGTCTTTACTGACTATGGGGAAAAGCTGCACCACAGTGCCTCATGGATGGACTTCCTGATAGAGACCACAAAGTGTCAGTAAGATCTGATGGTCTCTGAGAGGCTGGATGATGTTCTCCCAGTTATGTAGAACACCTTAGTTTTGATGGGGCAAGAAAAAGTGAGCATCTTTAGCAGTGTTGTGCATTGGGGCAAGCCAGCTTATCTCTCACATGTTCTCATTTTCCCCTGTAGGAAAAACTGTAAGCCATGAACATCTCTCTTGGCACTATACTGTGCTGCCGAGGGGAAGGGTGATGATGGTAAAATAAAACTAGTTTCTTTTATCCTCTTCAATAAATCCAATCATGGTCCAGTGATGTGCTGGAAATTCTCCGCTGGACACCTGGAATTCCACAAAAGCACTCTTGTCCATGGTTGATTGTCAAAACTGGTGTTATTTGGGTGCAAGATAATATAAAATTCCTATTCTGCCACTTTGATGACAAATGTCTTAAAGAAAATAATTTTCACTACAGTTCTTTACACTATCTTATTAAGTGTCTGATGTGAGTGAAATAGAAAAAATAATCTCCATTCAAAGTGAAAAAAAAAGAGTATCATATATTTGTAGTTGATATAAGTATGTTACCTAGACATCTAAAGGGAGTAATATACTACTTAAACCAGGAAAATTTCCTAAGATATCAAGGTGAAAATAAATGTCTGACAACAAAGTCTTGTTATTAATCAGAAATTCTCTGAAGACACATACAAGGAAAAAATATTTGATTGACAATTCACATTTTAAAATATTTAATACTCAAGAATACATTATATATAAGTAGAGAACTGGTACATGACATCTGTGCACATTGGGGCAGGAGGGGGATCCCTCAGCCTGGTTTCTGGCTGAGCAGTGCTCCCACTGTGGGAGCACACTTACTACCAGGGTACAAGGCCTGTGTTGAGTGTCTGCCCCCTGATCTTCAGTCAATTTGCATATTATCCTTTTATTATACAGGATGTTCTCAGATGGAAAAATGCTGTAAACATACCAATCCTGACCCAACGTATTCATAAATTTTAAAAAATTAGAAAAATCCATCCGGAATAGTTATACTTTATTCTCTTAAAAATTATATACTTTTTGAAAAAAAAAAGAGTAGTTACTAGCCAAAAAATTGTTTAAAAAAAAGAGTCAGAAAAAAAATGATTTAATATCTTCTCAGAGAGTAAAATATACTATAAACCCATGATAATAGCAACAGTATTTACAAGTTTCCCTTTCTGATACTTCATTATTGGTGTATAAAAATGCACTGATTTATGAATATTTTTTTTATTTGACTACTTTACTGAATTCACTTTTTGAGTTCTAGTAGTTTTAGTGGAATTGTTAGAGTTCCCTATCTACAGTATCATGTCATCTGCAAATAATGGCAGTTTAACTTCCTTTTTAATTTGATTGTCTTTTATTTCTTCTAATCTAATCACTGTGGCTAGGACTTCTAATACTATGTTGAATAAGAGCATCCCTAATTGGTTTGGCTCAGTGGACAGAGCATTGGTCTGCGGACTAAAAGGTCCCAGGTTTGATTTCAGTGAAGAGCATGTACCTTGCTTGCAGGCACATTCCCAGTAGAAAGTGCTTGTAGTCTTTTCCAATTTAGTATGATGTTGGCTGAGTGTTAGTCATATTTGGCCTTTATTATGTTGAGATATGTTACCTCTATTCCCACTTTCTGAAAGTTTTTATCATAAATGGGTGATGGATTTTATCAAGTGTTTTTTCTGCATCTATTGATATTACCATTTGATTTTTAACCTTCATTTTGTTTATGCGGTGAATTATATTTACTGATTTGTAGATATTGTACCAATCTTGCCTGCCTGGAAAAAATATCACTTGATCATGGTGCATGACCTTTATAATGTAACTAGAGGCCTGGTGCACAAAACTTGTGCATGGGGGCTTGTATCCCTCATCACACCTTCACCCTCTCTAATTTGGGACCTCTCGAGGGATGTCTGACTGCCCATTTAGGCCCGATCCTTGACAGACATCCCTCTTACAATCCAGGACTGCTGGATCCCAACTGCTCACCTGCCTGCCTTCTTGATTGCCCCTAAACACTTCTACCTGCCAGCCCAATAATCCCCTAACTACTCCCCTGCCAGCTTGATTGATGCCTAACTGCTCCCCTGCCAGCCCGTTTGCTCCTAACTGCCCTCCCCTGAAGACCTGGTTACCACTAACTGCCCTCCTTTGCAGGCCTGATCACCCCTAACTGCCTTCCCCTGAAGGCCTGGTTCCCTCCAATTGCTGTTTCTCCCCTACAGGCCTGCTTACCCCTCAACTGCCCTTCATTGTAGGCCTGGTGGCCCCAACTTCCCTCCTCTGCCAGCCTGATCACCCCTAACTGCCCTCTCTTGCAGGCTTGATCACACCCAAGTGCCCTCCCCTGCTGGCCATCTTGTGGCAGCCATCTTGTGTCCACAAGGCAGCAGCCATCTTGTGTGTTGGAATGATGGTCAATTTGCATATCACTCTTTTATTAGATAGGATAGATGCCTAGTGCATGGGTAGGGACATGCTGGTTTGCCCCAAAGGGTGTCCTGGATCAAGGTAGGGGTTCCCTTGGGTCATGGGATGGCCTGGGTAAGGCTCCTGTGGTGGTTTGCAGGCCAGTACCCCCCTTCCCCTGCCCCTGCACCCCTTCTCACCCCCCGGTGACCCAAGTTCCAAATATGACAAACACTCAGCCAACATCATACTCAATGGGAAAAGACTACAAAGTGGAGGCCCCTGTACCTGGGATTTATTTATCTTCTATAATTGAAACTTTGTAGCCTTGAACAGAGCTGGGACTCCTGCTTGTTCAGTGGCCAAAGCCATTTTTGTTAGTATTGATTTATCTTCTATAATTGAAACTTTGTAGCCTTGAGTGGAGGCCTGGGCTTGCAGGGTGTGCGGAAAGCTTGGCTTCCTCCATCACTGGGGGTAACCCAAGCCTCCTGTTGGCAGCCATCTTGGTTGGATTAATTTTTATACTCACTCCAGATTGGTTGGTGGGTGTGGCTTATGAATATAGCCAAGTGATGGTTAATTTGCCTATTTCTTTTTTAATAGATAGAACTTTTGTTTCTGCAGAGTTTTTATTATTGTTGTTGTTATTATTATTATTATTATTATTATTATTATTATTATTATTATTACTGCTTCAATTTCATTAGTTGTAATCTGCTATTCAGGTTCTCTGATTCTTCCTGATTCAGTTTTGGAAGATTGTATGTTTCTAGAAATTTATTCATTTCTTCCAGATTGTCCAATTTATTCATAGTATTTCCTTACCATCCTTTGTATTTATTTTCCCCTTTCATTTCTAATTTTATTTATTTGAGTTGTCTCTCTTTTTTTCTTGATGAGTCCGGTTAAAGGTTTATCAATTTTGTTTATCTTTTCAAAGGATAGCTCTGGGCTTCATTTATCCTTTGTTATTTTTTTAGACTCCATTTTGTTTATTTTGCTCTGACCTTTATTATTTCCTCTTTCTACTCACTTTGGTCTATGCTTGCTGTTCTTTTTCAATTTCCTTGAAGTCACAGATTGTTTATATGAGATTTTTTTGTTTCTGAGATAGGTCTGTAATCCTATGAATTTCCCTCTTAGTATTGCTTTGACTGTGTCCCATATATTAGTGGTGTTGTTTTTTCATTTTTATTTGTTTCAAAGTACCTTTTTATTTTTTCCCTGATCTCACTGTTAACCCATTCATTGTTTAGTGACATGTTATTTAGCTTCCATACTTGAGTGTTTTTATTTTATTCTTGTATTGGTTTCTAGTTTTATATCATTATGGTCAGATATATCATTTTAATCTTATTAAATTTATTGAGACTTGTTTTGTGTCTTAACATATTCCATGTGCACTTGAAAACAATGTATATTCTGTTGCTTTAGGGTAAAATGCTCTGAAAATATCTAATAAATCCACCTAACCTAGTGTGTCACTTAAGGCCACCATTTTCTTGTAGATTTTTCTGTCTGAAAGATCTATCCATTAATGTCACTGGGGAGTAAAAATCTACTATAACTGTGTTACTGTCAATTTCTCACTTTGTGTTCACCAAGATTTTCTTTACATATTTAAGTGCTCTTGTGTTGGGTGCAGAAATGTTTATGATGATTATATTTTCTTGTCATATTTCTCCCTTTATCATTATGTAGTGTACTTCTATGTCTCCTACTATAGTCTGTGTTTTAAGTCTATTTTGAGAGATGTGAATATTTTACACCAACTTTTCGTTTTTAATTCCATTTGCATGAAATATATTTTTCTAGCCCTTTACTTTTAGTATGTGTGTATCTCTCATTATGAGCTGGGTCTCTTGTAGATAGCATATATGGGTCTTGCTTTTTGAGGGAAGGTGGGGCAGTGTTTGATTGTAACACGTGTACACTTTTGGTGAGGGATGATAATGGAGGAGGCTGTGGGGAAGACGGGAGCTACATGAGAACACTATATTGCTCTAAAAAAATAAAGTATATATATATGTGTGTGTATATATATATATATGTGTATATATATATATACATATACATATACATATATATACATATATATACACATATATATATTTCTTTACTCTTATTGTTAACACTATTACAGATATCCTCATTTCTTTCCCTTTATTCCCCTCTACATAGCATGCTCCCCTTTCCCACTGGCCATCACTACACTGTTGTCTGTGTCTATGCCATTATGCATATACATTATTAAGCTAATCCTTTCACCTTCTTTCATCCAATTCCCCCCTCCCCTCTGACAGCTATCAGACTGTTCCATTTATCTATGCCCCTGTTTCCATTTTAGTCATTGGTTTATTTTGTTTATTAGATTCTATAAATGAGTGAGATTATCTGGCATTTGTCTTTATCTGATTGGCTCATTTTACTTAGCATAATAATCTCCAGGTCCATTCATGCTTCATAAAAGGTAAGAATTTTCTTCTTTTTTACAACCTCCTAGTGTTCCATTGGGTTTGGCTTTTTTATCTATTCAGCTACCTTATGTCTTTTAATTAGAGTATTTAGGGCATTTACATTTAAAGTGATTATTGATAGGCATGTATTTATTACCATTTTAGTCTTTTAACTGTTTTCTTCTTATTCTTTTTCTTATTCTTCAAGCAGGCCCTTTAATATTTATTGTAATACTAACAAAACAATCCCATTTGCAATTGCTTCAAAAAAACAAAACAAAAACAAAAGAAAAAATAAAACACCTAGGAAAAATTTAAGCAAGGATGTAAAAGATCTTTACTCAGAAACTTATAAGTCACTGAAGAAATAAACTGAAGAAGATACCAATAGGTAGAAGCATATACTGTGTTCATGGATAGGAAGAATTAACTTCATTAAAATGGCCATACTTTCCAAAGCAATCTACAGATTCAACACAATTACTATCAATATACCAATATTTTTCAGAATTAGAATAAATATTCCAAAAATTTTTATGGAACCATAGACAACCCCAAATAGCCAGAACAATCTTTAGAAAAAAGAACAAAGTTGGAGGAATCACACTACCTGATATCAAACTATACTACACAGCCATAGTAATCAAAACAGCACAGTACTGGCATAAAAACAGACATATAGGTCAATAGAACAGAAAAGAGAGCCCAGAAAAACCCTGGACCTGTATAATCAATTAATATTTGACAAAGGAGGCAAAAATATACAATGGGGTAAAGATAATCTATACAATAAGACTATTGGTGTTGGGAAAATTGGACAGATACATGCAAAAAAAAAAAAAGAAAGAAAGAAAGAAAGAAACCAGACCACCTTCTTGCACAAATAAACTCAAAATAGATGAAAGACTTAAACATTAGACTTGAAACCATAAAAATCCTAGAAAAAGGCATACTCATTAAAATCTTATACATTTCTCATAGCAATATACTTTTTGATATATCACCTCGGGCAAGAGAAACAAAACAAAGGTAAATAAATTGGACAGCAAAATAAAAGATTTTTTTCACTTCAAAGGAAACATCAGCAAAATAAAAAGACAGCCCAATGAATGGGAGAAATACATTCACCAATACATTTCATAAGGGTTTAATATCTAAAATTTATAGGGCATTTTTAAAACTCAACTCCAAAAAATACCCAAACAAATTAAGAAATGAGAAAAGGACCTGAATAAATAGTTCTCCAAAGAAGGCATACAAATGTCCAATAGATATATTAAAAGATACTCAACATCACTAATCACCAGAAAAATAAAAATCAAAACCATGATGAGATATCACTTCACACCTGTCAGAATGCCTATCATCAATAAATCAACAAACAACAAGTGGTGAGGATGTGGTGAAAAGGACCCTTGTGGTAGATAGTTGCAGACTGATGCAACCAGTGTGGAAAGCAGTATGGAGTTACTTCAAAAATTAAAAATGGAACTGCCTTATGACCCAGCAGTTCCACTTCTGAGAATATAACTAAAAAAACCTGAAATAGCAATTTGAAAGATTATATGCACCCTTATATCTATTGCAGTGTTATTTATAAGAGCCAATATTTGGAAGCAGCCCAAGTGCACATTAGTAGAGAAATGGATAAAAAAGCTGTGGGACATTCACACAATGGACTACTACTCAACTCTAAAAAAAAAAAATCTTACCTTTTGCAACAGCATGTTATTATGCTAAGTGAAATAAGTCAGTCAGAGAAAGACAAGTGCCATATGACTTCACTTATATCTAAGGAACAAAAACAAAGCAAGTGAAGACAGATTCAGATACAGAGAACAGACTGACTGTTGTCAGAGGGGAGTGGTTTGAAGGCTGGGTGAGAAGGGTGAAGAGATTAAGCAAGGAAAAAAAGTAAGATTCATGGACAAAACAGTATGGTGATTGTCAAGGGGAACAAGAATTGGGGGAAGGTAGAAGAGGGCAAAGGGGGGAATAAATGTTAATGGAAAAACACTTGACTTGGGGTGGTAAACATACACTATAATTTACAAAACTTATACCATTTTATCAACCAATGTCACCCCAATAAGTTAAATTTTAAAAAGAACAATATTTCTATTGACATAGAAGTATACAGATCAAGTTATGTATAATTTAAATATTATAAATAACATCTTCTAAAGACATGCTTAAATAGTGATTTTTAAATTAATAGGACGGAAGAAATTATTCAACATTTGAAGATAAATTAAGTGAGAACCTTATTTTTTTTCATGAGCTCTAATACATACCAGATGCACTTATGACGAACATATAAATAATAAAAACCATTCCTTTTTATGATACAGTTGTGAATCTTTCTTTAATTTGGCTTTTGAAATTATTTTAGTTTGAGTGCACTAAAAACTAGTTTTTTAAGTTCCAAAGATGGATCTAGGAGAAAATTTTTTCTATAACCAAGTGGGATTTTACACTGGAAACAGATTCACAAGATATAAAGCAATTAAAGCAAGTTTTAATATCATCTTCTAGACTCATCCTCTGGATAATAAAATGAAGGGGAATAGAAACTAAAGATAGTAAGGAGGAATTAGATATTTCCATAACTCCATGATGAGTTGGTATACACTAACAGTGACAGAGAGGGGAGTGGAATTTATTCTAGCTGCCTGTGTATCTCCAATGAAATCAGGTCTTATCTTTCTAGGGAATAAACTGTTCATTCATTTATAGAGCTATGGCTTTGGTGAAATGCCAATCTTGTTTCTTGAAACTAGATCTGACCTACTGGAAGTCTCTATTCATAGGGCCAACTGAAATGGTCTCAAATCTTCCCAAGAAGTACTGAGGGGACTTGGGGTATCTCCTCTCTCTCTCTTTCTCTCTCTCTCATCAAATATATCTATATCTATAAAAGCCTAAGTAACCATTATGACCAGACCATTATGCACTGACCACCAGGGGACAGATGATCAATGCAAGAGCTTCCCCCTCGTGGTCAGTGCACTCCCACAGCCAACCTCCTGTGGCAGCCAACTTCCCATGATCCCTCCCTGTGGCTGGCTGGCCCCGAGCAGTTCAAACACTGGCCAGGCCGAGGGACCCCACTTGTGCACAAATTTGTATACTGGGCATCTTGTTACTAAATATACTTTCATGTAAAAAAATAACATTTAATTCTAAATTTAAGTTTTTACTTTATTAACTTTATCTGTAAACTTTGTATTAATTCATTTAATGTCAATAAGTTTCAAGTAACTTTAGAAAACAGGTTACTGATCACATAAGAAACTCTTATTATTAAAAAAATGTATTATATCACAATTTCTAACCCCTCAAAATTTGTATATTTTACTGCAGAAAAATCAAGTCAAACAACAAAAATCAGGTCAAACATATTAAAAGACAAAAAACTGACAGTAGATAATTGTAGCATTTAAGGTCTGAGTTAATATCAATACATTTTATAAATTTATTAATAATTAAGAAATAAATATCTCAATGCAAATTTTAGAAAATATCTGAGCAAATAATTCCGAAATGAAGAAATATGTATATCAGTTATCATGAATAAAAATGTTCATATGAATATACATATGCATAAAAGTGTTCATTCTTGCTAGAAAGTTAAACTGATGAAAATTTAAAATTAAAATAATGCAAATAATTCTCAAATGAGATTTTTAAAAAATAAAATAACAACTGTGTAAATGGGAATTTTTTTATATAATGTTAAAATTTTAAATAGACTCAATGCTTACAAGGACAATTTGGCAGTATATGATAATCAAAAATATCTACTGACTGCTCACTGTGCACCAAACAATCCTTTAAGCAAGCATTAATAGCTATTGTAATCTTCATAACATAGTGTTTTTTTTAAATATAAATTATTACTGTTTTATTTATTTTTTAATTTCTTTATTGATGAAGGTATTACATATGTGTCCTCATCCCTCCATTGATTCCCCAATAACCACCCCCCGCAAACACACTTATGCCCTCAGCACCTGGTGTTCATGTCCATTGGTTAGACTTATATGCATGCATATAAATCCTTTGGTTGATCTCTTTTCCTTTTTACTCCCACCTCCTCTACTTTCCCTCTGAGGTTTGATAGTCTGATCGATGCTTCTCTATCTCTGGATCTGGCCCTGTTTATTAGTTTATGTTGTTCATTATATTCCATAAATGAGTGAGATCATGTAGTATTTATTTTTCTCTGACTGGCTTATTTCACTTAGCGTAAAGCTTTCCAGTTCCGTCCATGTTATTGCAAACGGTAAGAATTCCTTCCTTTTTACCACGGCATAGTAATCCATTGTGTAGATGTACCAGTTTTTTAATCCACTCATCTGCTGATGGGCACTTAGGCTGTTTCCAAATCTTAGCTATTGCAAATTGTGCTGCTATGAACATAGGGGTGTATATATCATTTCTGATTGATGTTTCTAAAAGTGGGATCGCAGGGTCAAATGGGAGTTCCATTTTTAGTTTCTTGAGGAAACTCCAGACTGTTCTCCACAGTGGCTGCACCAGTCTGCATTCCAACCAGCAGTGCCTGGGGGTTCCTTTTTCTCCACAACCTCACCAACACTTGTCATTTGTTGATGATAGCCATTCCAACAAGTGTGAGATTATATCACATTGTTGTTTTGATTTTCATCTTTCAGATGATTAGTGACTTTGAGCATGTTTTCATATGTCTCTTGGCCTTCCTTCTGTCCTCCTTCAAAAAGTATCTATTTAGCCAAAACTGGTTTGGCTCAGTGGATAGAGCGTTGGCCTGCGGACTGAGGGGTCCCAGGTTCGATTCCGGTCAAGGGCACGTACATTGGTTGCGGGCATATACCCAGTGGGGGGAGTGCAGGAGGCGGCTGATCGATGTCTCTCTCTCATCGATGTTTCTGACTTTCTATCCCTCTCCCTTGCTCTCTGTGAAAAATCAATAAAATATGTTTTTTAAAATGTATCTATTTAGGTCTATTGCCCATTTTTTTTATCAGATTGCTTATCTGCCTTTTGTTAAGTTGTATGAGTTCCCTGTAAATGTTGGAGATTAAACCCTTATATATTCTCCATAAAGTGGGCTTTCTTGTTGTTTTATTGATGGTTTCTTTGGCTGTGCAAAAGCTTTTTATTTTGATATAGTCGCATTTGTTTATTTTTTCTTTAGTTTCCATTGCCCTACAAACAGTATCAGTAAAGAAATTGCTTCGACATATGGCTGAGATTTTGCTGCCTGTGGATTCCTCCAGTATTTTTATGGTTTCCCATCTTATGTTTAAGTCCTTTATCCATTTTGATTTATTTTTGTGTATGGTGTAAGTTAGTGATCATTTTTTTTGCATGTATCTGTCCAGTTTTCCCAACACCATTTGTTGAAGAGACTGTCTTGACTCCATTGTATGTTCATGCCTTCTTTGTCAAATATTCATTGGGCATAGTGGTTTGGGTCAATTTCTGTGTTCTCTCTTCTATTCCATTGATGTATATGTCTGTTCTTGTTCCAGTATCAGGTTGTTTTAATAACAGTGGCTTTGTAATACAGCTTGATATCTGGTATTGAGATCCCACATACTTTGTTCTTCTTTCTAAGGATCGCTGTGGCTATTTGGGGTCTTTTTTTATTCCAGATAAATTTGGGGGAAGTTCATTCTATGTTTGTGAAATATGACATTGATATTTTAATGGGGATTGCATTGAATCCATAGATTGCTTTGGGGAGTATGGACATTTTGATGATATTGATTCTACCAATTCATGAACATAGTATGTTCTTTCATTTGTTTATGTCTTTCTCTAACTCTTTTTTCAGTGTCCTATAATTTTTCGCATATAGGCATTTTACCTCTTTAGTTAAGTTTATTCCTAAGTATCTTAAGTTTTTGGTGTGATGGTAAATGGGATTATGTTTTTAGTCTCTCTTTTTTGTAAGTTCTCTATTGGTGTAAAGAAATGCCATAGATTTCTTGGCATTAATTTTGTATCCTGCTACATTGCTGAATTCATTTATTAAGTCTAATAATTTTTGATGAAGTCTTTAGGGTTTTCTATGTACAATATCATGTCATCTGCAAATAAGGACAGTTTTACTTCTTCTTTTCTTATTTGGATGCCTTTTATTTCTTCTTCTCTGATCACAATGGCTAATACTTCCAGTACTATGTTAAACAGGAGTGGTGAGAGTGGGCATCGCTGTCTTGTTCCTGTTCTTAGGAAAAGTGGTTTTAGTTTTTGTCCATTGAGTATGATATTGGCTGTGGGTTTGTCGTATATGGCTTTTATTATGTTAAGGAATGAGCCTTCTATTTCCACCTTGCTTAGAGTTTTTATCAAGAAAGGGTGCTGGATTTTGTCAAACAATTGATATGACTATGTGATTTTTACCTCTCCATTTATTTATATGATGTATCACATTTATTGATTGAAGATATTGTATCATCTTTGCTTCCCTAGGATAAATCCTACTTGTTAATGGTGTATGGTCTTTCTGATGTATTGCTGGGTCCAATTTTCTAGAATTTTGTTGAGGATTTTAGTTCATGAGGGATATTGGCCTATCATTCTCTTTCATGTATTGTCTTTATTTGGTTTTGGTATTAGGGTGATGCTGACTTCATAGAATGAGCTGTGAAGTGTTCCTTCCTCTTGAACTTTTTAGAAAAGTTTTAGGAAATAGGTTTTAGTTCTTCTTTTAATGTTTGGTATAACTCTTCTGTGAAGCCATCTGGCCCTGCCCTTTTGTTTGCTGGAAGCTTTTTGATGACTGCTTCAATTTCTTCCATAGTTATCAGCCTATTGAGATTTTTGAAATCTTCCTGATTGAGTTTTGGAAGTTGTATTTTTCTAAGAATATGTCCATTTCCTCTAGGTTGTCTAGTTTGTTGGATTAGAGTTGTTCATAGTATTTTTTAACAATCCTTTGTATTTCGGTGGGGTCTGTAGTTTTTTCTTCTCTTTTATTTCTGATTTTGTTTATTTGAGTCCTCTCTCTTTGCTTCTTGATGAGCCTGGCTAAAGGTTCATCAATCTTGTTTATCCTTTCAAAGAACCAGCTCTTGGTTTTTGTTGATCTTTCCTTTTATTTTCTTTCTTTTTTTTTTTTGGCTCGATGTTATTTATTTCTGCTCTGATCTTTATTATCTCCTTCCTTCTGCTCACTCTGAGCTTTTCTTGTTGCTCTCTTTCTAGTTCTTTGAGTTGTGAAGTTAGATGATTTACTATCATTTTTTTCTTGGTTTTTGAGGTAGGCCGATAGAGCTATAAACTTCCTCCTCAGGACTGCTTTCATTGTGTCCCATAGATTTTGGATTGTTGTGTTTTTGTTGTCATTGGTTTCCAGAATGTTTTTAATTTATTCTTTGATCTCACTGGGAACCCAGTCATTATTTAATAGCATGTTATTCAGCTTCCAAGTGTTTGAGATTTTTTCATTGTTTTTATTGTAGTTTATTTCTAATTTTATGGTATTGTGATCTGAGAAGATGCTTGGTATGATTTCAATCTTCTTGAATTTGGGGAGACTCTGCTTGTGACCTAAATGTGGTCTATTTTTGAAAATGATTCATGTGCACTTGAGAGAACATATATTTTGTCGCTTTGGGGTGAAATGTTCTGAAGATGTCAGTTAAGTCCATCTGATCTTGTGAGTCACTTGTGATTGCTGTATCTTTGCTGATTTTTTTGTCTACAGGACTTATCCAGTAATGTCAGTGGTGTATTAACATCCCCTACTATGATTGTTTTGTTGTCAATCTCTCCTTTGATATATTCTAGGTATGTATTTTTTATGTATATGGGTGTTCCTGAATTGGGTGCATATATGTTTATCAGGGTTATATCCTGTTGTTGTATAGATTTCTTCAATGTTATAAAGTGGCCTTCCTTATCTCTTATTATAGCCTTCATTTTGAGGTCTATTTTATTAGATATAAGTATTGCTATCCCAGCTTTTTTCTTTTTTTCATTTCCATTTGCCTAAAAGATATTTTTCAATCTCTTCACTTTCAGTCTGTGTGAGTCCTTTGTTCTGAGGTGGGTCTCCTGTAGACAGCATATATATAGGTCATGTTTTTTTTTTTTTATCCATTCAACCACTTGATGTCTTTTGATTGGATCATTTAGTCCATTTATATTTAATGTTATTATTGAAAGGTATTTATTTATAGTCATTACTATTTTTATACCTGTGTCCCCTTTTACCTTTTTATTTCTTCTTTTTACAGCATTCTCTTTCGAATTTCTTGCACTGCTGGTTTAGTAGTCATAAAATCCTTTATGCTTTTTTTGTCTGCGAAGCTCCTGATTTCACCTTCAATTCTGATTGAATTGCTAAATAGAGTATTCTTGGATTCTCTAAAAATGATAGTAAATCATCTAACTTCACAACTCAAAGAACTAGAAAGAGAACAAAAAGAAAAGCTCAGAGTGAGCAGAAGGAAGGAGATAATAAAGATCAGAGCAGAAATAAATAACATCGAGCCAAAAAAAAAAAAAGAAAGAAAGAAAGAAAATAAAAGGAAAGATCAACAAAAACCAAGAGCTGGTTCTTTGAAAGGATAAACAAGATTGATGAACCTTTAGCCAGGCTAAGTCTTGCTAAATAGAGTATTCTTGGATTCAGCCCTTTGCTTTGCAACACTTTGCATACCTCCTTCCATTCCCTTCTAGCTTGATGTGTTTCTGTTGATAATCTGTTGGGGGATCCTTTGTAGGTAACTCTCTATCTCTCTCTTCCACCTTTAATATTCTCTCTTTGTCATAATATTTGCCATTGAAATTATGACATGTCTTCCTGTGGATCTTTTTGGATTTACCCTATTGGGACTCTGTACTTGTGTAACTTTTTACTTCCCCATATCCAGGAAGTTTTCTGTCATTATTTCTTCACATAGATTTTCTAATCCTTGCTGCTCTTCTTGTCCTTTTGGTAGCCCTATTATACATACAGTGGTACCTCGAGATATGAGTTTAATCGATTCGTAACCTTGAGGCATGGGAAACTATGAGATGCTCGAGTCGCGGTAAACTGGTGGGTCATGTGCAGCCGGGCGATCCGCACGATTACTCCTATCTCAAATGTTGCTCGTATTTCAAAGCAAAAATTGCTCTCTCGATGGCTTGTATCTCAAAAATCTCATATGTTAGGGCACTCGTATCTCGAGGTACCACTGTATGTTACTTCATTTCATGTTGTCCCAAAGCTCCTTTAGGCTCTCCTCCTGCTTTTTAATATTTTTATCCAGTTTTTATTCAGATTGACCTTGTTCTCTATCTTATCTTCTAACTCACTAATCCGGTCCTCTGCTTCTTCTAGTCTACTGTTGAAACATTCCATAGTGTTTTTTATTATAGCTATATCACTTTTCATTTATTCCTAATTCTTGCATAGATTGTTGATTTTCTCATCCATCTGGTGAATGAATTGTATAACCATTACTCCGAATTCTTTTTTGGTCATGTTGCATGCTTCAGTTTCATTAATTTTCTTTCTTGGCGACTCCTCATTTTCTTTCCTATGGGGATTGTGTTGTCTCCCCATTCTGACTATCACCAGAAGGTTCAAACTTTGAGTTGCGTGGACCTGGGCTGTGTGCCATAGGAGCTTCACACCACCCAAGTGTCACTGAAGTGCTCCAACATTAAGATGTGTGGCTTCCGTGGGTTGGTATTACCAGCACTTGCCCAGGGTCAGTATTACCAGCACTCAGTGTGGTCTTGTGTGCACATTTAGAATCAGGGACCCCACCTGCACCACACTGTTGGTATGTGCCAAAAATCAATCCCCTAGTACATGCCAGGAGTCAGAGTTCTCCTGTGTCTGAACCAAAAATTGAGTATCAAAGTCTCTGTTGCTTCGTGAGGCTTCTTGCTGAGAATCAGGGTCCCTATGTGTGAATGCACCAAAAATTGGAGTCTCTGGCTCTTAGTGTGAATATGCTGCGAGTCAGGGATCCCAGGAGCATGCAATAAGAAACAAGAGTCAAGTCAGTGGTGCTCAGTGCTGCCTCCTATTGGGAGATTCTGTGTCTTGGTCATCATGGGGTATTGGATTGCACAGTAGCACTGTGTCAGCTGGCGGTGTGTCCCCACGCTGCAGAAAACAGAATCAAAGTCAAGTGGCACTGCCAACCTGCATGGGCTTTGTATTTGGTTTTGGTTGCCCAATTGAGTTGCGGGGAGTAGAATCCCAGTCTCTGGACATGTGCAGGCTCAAATTCCCATAGGGCTGCTGCGACCCCTGTGTGCATTCCCAAGCTCAAATTCCAGGAGGGGCACTGCAGCCTGTGTGAAAGGTGGGTCTATCAGTTACTATGGTGCTATCTGCAAGCCAGTGGGAAAGGGGAATGGCTCCTTGACTCACAGAAATCTGCAGCCGGGATATCTGGATTCTTGTTGTCTGTTGGTCTGCAGCTGTGTCGCAGATATTTGTCCCCAGTGGCTAGAGGGTCCTGGTTTGCATCTGAGAAGTGACTGAGTGGTGGTGAGGCCAGGATCCTAGTCTCAAGCAGCTCTGTTTCTCAAGATGGCGTGGTCTCTGTGCCTGCAATGGCCGACCAGAAGTGTCTGCTTTGTGCACAGGGTTCCATCGCCTAAGGGGCTCAGTTTGGCAGCCCCTTGGAGGACCTGCGGAGTCTAACTGTCCCTAGCTCATACACACAATACCACATACATCTACACACTCCCCTCCTTTTCTTCCTATCAGCACCAACATAAGGAAAAAAAATAAAAAATAACCATAACATAGCCTTGTGATAAATATTATTATGGATAGTATGTAAGTGCAAAAATGACCCTGAGAGTTTGTGACATATAAAGGTGCAGAAACAGAATCCTATTAAGGCAGCCTGATTTCATAGACCAACTTCAAAATAACCATCCTATTCCCTGATGAAAGGCTTTAAAACAGACATACCTCTGACATACAAGCTTATAGTAGAAAGAGATCTTAAAGAAATAATCATGAATGTCTATAAAAATTTAATCACTTTGGTGTCTTAGCAATATCGTGTTTAATAATAGAAAATTGAAAATGTCCAAGAAAAAATATCTGAATAAACTAAGTTCAATTAATATAAATCACAACTATAAAAATAATTTTCTAGAATATGAAATTATATAAAACTATAGAATATATATTAGTAAAAACAGCAAGTTAACAAACAGTGTACCTATAACATTGTTAAAAATAACTTAAGACTGTCCAGCAATGGTGGCTCAGTGGTTGAATGTTGACCTATGAAGTCATGGTTTAATTATTGGTCAGGAGATAGGCCCAGGTTGTGGGCTCGATCCTCAGTGTGGGCATACAGGAAGCAACTGATCAGTGATTCTCTCTCATCATTGATGTTTCTATCTCTCTCTCCCTCTTTTTACCTCTTAAAATCAATAAAAATCTATTTAAAAATAATTAATCTAGTAAATATCAAAGTAATGATAATTATTGCCTTTAATTAACAATTTACTTACATTTGTATATTTCTAATGAAGGAGAAACATGTAAATTGACCATACCTCTGCTACACCCACAAACCACACCCACTAGCCAATCAGGAGCAAGTATGCAAATTAACCCAACCAAGATGGTGGTTGATTTGCATATCCAAGCACAGAGTGAAGACTGAAGACAGCATAGAAGGAAACCAAGCACTGCAGAAGGGAGCAAAGCTTCAGAGAAGCAAGCAAGCAGGATGGTGGAGAAGGGAGGGAAGCAGGTAGAGTGGCAGGGTTAGGAGAGAAGTGGGTGGGGTGGCAGAGATGGGAAGGAAGCAAGTGGGTTGGCAGAGAAGGGAGGGAAGCTGGCGGGGTGACAAAGAACACCACAGGAAGCCCTATTTTTGCAGGAATCTTCCTGAAACGGACCTCAGTATCATAATAAAAGCATGTAAACCTTTTATGAGAGAAGAATATATGTGTAAACCTATATAATCTCCTCTATGTAGATAGTAACTGTTTCTGAGAAAAAAAACTGAAAAGAATTCAAATGATATATTTATATTTAACTATATAAAATTTTCAAATATCTGAATACTAAATCATTGTTAAGAAAATTGAAGGCAACCCTGAATAGCCTCAGAATCTTGAGAAAGAAGAACAAAGTTGGAGGGATAAAATACCAGGTATCAAGCTATACTACAAAACCATTGTTCTCAAAACTGCCTGGTATTGGTACAAGAACAGACATACAGACCAATGGAACAGAACAGAGAACCCAGAAGTCGTGCCAAGTCACTATACTCAAATAATATTTGACAAAGGAGGGAAGAACATACAATGGAGTCAAGACAGTCTCTTCAATAAATGATGTTGGGAAAATTGGACATACATGCAAAAGAATGAAACTAGACCATAAACTTGCAAAATACACAAAAAAAATTAAAATGGATAAAAGACTTAAATGTAAGATGAGAAAAATCTTAGAAGAATCCATAGGCAGCGAAATATCAGATATATGTTGAAGTAATATATTAACTGATACAGCTCCTAAAGCAAAGGAAACTAAGGAGAAAAATAAGACTACATCAAAATACAAAGCTTCTGCACATCAAAAGAAACCTCAACAAAACAACAAGAAAGTCCATGTGTGGGAGAACATATTTGCCAATGTTATCTCTAATAAGGGCTTAATCTCCAAAATTTATAAGGAACTCATACATTTTAACAATCCAATTGAAAAATGGGCAAATGACCTAAGTAGATACTTTTTGACAAAGGACCTACAGAAGGTCAAGATACATATGAAAACATGCTCAAGTCACAAATCATCTGAGAGATGCAAATCAAAACGACAATGAGATACCATCTCACACCTGTTAGAATGGCTTTCATCAACAAATCGACAAAACACAAGTGCTGGAGAGGATACGGAGAAAAAAGAACCCTCATGCACTGATGGTGGGAATGCAGACTGGTGCAGCCACTGTGGAGAACAGTATGGAGTTTCCTCAATAAAGTAAAACTAGAACTCCCATTTGACCCAGTGATCCCACTTCTAGCAATATATCCCAAGAAATCATAAACACCAATCAGAAAGGATATATGCACCCCTACGTTCATAGCAGCACAATTTACAACAACTAAGATTTGGAAACAACCTAAGTGCCCATCAACAGATGAGTGGAATAAAAACCTGTGGTACATCTACACAATGGAATACTATGCTGCTCTAAAAAAAAGAAATCTGACCATTTGCAACAGCATGGATAGACATGGAGAGCATTATGCTAAAGTGAAATAAGCCAGTCGGAGAAAGATAAATATCATTTGCTCTCACTCACTTATGAAAAATAATGAACAATACAAACTGATGAACAAAAATAGATACAGAGAAAGAGATGGATCCAACAGATTGTCATACTTCAGAGAAAAAGCAGTGGAGGGAGGGTAGTGAGAGATCAACCAAAGGACTTGTATGCAGGCATGTACACATAACCAATGGACACAGACACCAGGTGGTTGAGGGCCTGTGTGGGGTGGAGGGTGGGGGAAGAGGGTGGCTGGGGAGAGGTCAATGGGAGAAAAAAGGAGACATTTGTAATACTACATCAGGTAGGTAATACTTTAAACAATGAAGAATTTAAATAAAAGAAAATTAAAGGTAAAAGAAAAAATAAATAATTATCCAAAATGGTTAATATTCTTAATATATTAAAAGTTATTGTGGATTTAAAACTGCAAAAAAACAGAAACAAAAACAGCAGAGGATTTCTCTTCCATATTTCCATTCTGACACAGCCCAGCCCACCTGACTCCACACTGCACCAGTGAAGGCTGGTCAGCAGACCACAGGCAGCCGAGGGGATAAAGCACTGGCTGGAGAAGGAGGGACATAGGAGGGAAAAGGAAAGCCCCGATTTCCCTCAGGATTGAAGACTCAAGACCCTTAGATATAGTATCAACAGAGAGTATTCAACATTGGATTAAAAGTATAATTCATTGCAACCAAGTTTGGATTGTCTCAAAATGTAACTAAGGGTCAACAGAAAATCTATGAATGTATTCGAACATTGGGTGTTTGGTAAAACATTACTAGTAAAAACTTGTTGTGGAGAAACCAAGATGGCGGTATAGGTGAACACCTAAGCTGTTGCCTGGCACAACAATTTCAAAACTACAACTAAAAGACAGAACGGACATCATCCAGAACCACAGGAAAGCTGGCTGAATAAAAATTATATAACTAGAAGTAAAGAGAGTGATTCACAAAGACTCAGAGGAACTGTAAAAAGCTAAGGTACAAAGGCACGCTATTGGAGAGGATGGGCGGAGGAGGGTCTACCTGGCTTCCTCTAGTGGGATGGAGTCAACTGCATTGAACCCCAGCTCCAGGTGAGACTCATGTGGGGGAATCTGTACTGTTGTGAAAAGGAAGGAGTACACGAAAACTTAGGGGAGTCGTGAAAGACAGAGGTCTGGGGGCACGTGAACGTGCGTACGAAAGTGCGTGTGAAAGTGTGCACACAAAGAGCTGACTGCTCATTGTGCCACTGGCTTTCTGTAGCAGGAGGAAAACAGAACTTCACGATAGCACTGAAATCCAGGTCCAACTGCAGTGAACCCCAGTTTTGGGTGAGACCCTGGAGATCCAGACTCCTACAGGTCCCTAGAGAGCACAGAAGCTCAGGGGAACTGGAAATGCAGCAGTCAGGAAGCTCACATGCACGTGCGTAAAAGGCAGAGATCTGGAGGCAAACACACATGCACAGACACAGCTGATCTTCACAACCAATTGGCTTGGAGGTCAATTCCATCCAGTGATACCACCAACAATCAAGAATTAACTACAACAAGACTGTACACACAGTTCAGAAAGGGGTGCACCAAGAGTGTCCACCTCAGGTAACTGGGGAGGCAGAGCTACTAAGCCACATAAGACAGATAGCACACAAAGCTACTCTACCAACTCAGGGAAGCAGCGAAATATGCGGACACAAAAGAAGAGATCACAAAAAAAAAAAAAGAAAAGAAAAAAAAATGGAGGAAAACAAACTGGATATAGAGTTCAAAACCACGGTTATAAGGTTTTTTAAGAATTTCCTAGAAAAAAAAATGGATAAATTTAGCGAGACCCAAGAGGAGATGAAAAAGGACCAACTAGAAATTAAACATACACTGACTGAAAAAAAAAATATTATACAGAAACCTAACAGCAGACTAGAAGAAGGCAAGAATCAAGTCAAAGATGTGAAATACAAAGAAGCAGAAAACACTCCACTGGAAAAGAAAAAAGAAAATAGAAAAAAAAAAAGTAAAGATAGTGTAAGGAGCCTCTGGGACAACTTCGAGAATACCAACATCAGAATTATGGGAGTGCCAGAAGAAGAGAGAGAGCAAGATACTGAAAACCTATTTGAAGAAATAATGACTAAAAACTTCCCCACCTAGTGAAATAAATAGACTTATAAGTTCAGAAAGCACACAGAACCTCAAACAAAAGGAATCCAAAGAGGACCACACCAAGACATATCATAATTAAAATACCAAGAGCAAAAGACAAAGAAAGAATATTAAAAGCAGCAAGAGAAAAACAGTTAATTACCTACAAGAGAGCACCCATACGATTGTCAGCTAATTTCTCAACAGAAACAATGCAGGCCAGACGGGAGTGGCAAGAAATATTCAAAGTGATGAATAGCAAGAACATACAACCAAGATTACTCTACCCAGCAAAGCTATCATTCAGAATTGAAGGTCAGATAAAGAGCTTCACAGATAAGAAAAAACTAAAGGAGTTCATCAAGACCAAACAAGTATTATATGAAATGCTGAAAGGTATTCTTTAAGAAGAGGAAGAAGAAAATGGTAAAAGTAAAAATTATGAACAACAAGTACATATCTATTAACAAGTGAATCTAAAAATCAAGTGAATTGAAAATCTGATGAACAGAATAAAGTGAATATAATAGAATTAGGGGCATAGCAAGGGAGTGGACTGATAATTTTCGGGGGGAAAGAGGTGGGGGGGTGCAGGGAGAGAGTAGACAAAAATCATACACCTATGGATAAGGACAATGTGGGGGAGGTAAGGGCAGAGGGTGGGGTAGGAGCCAGGTGGAGGGGAAATATGGGGGGAAATAGAGGAACAATTGTAATAATCCAAAAAATAAAGATTTATTAAAATAAAAATGTTATTGTGGATTACATTTTGAGTATTTGTTCCTTGTAGCTGAAAAATTTCTCATTGATAAATCTATTCCATTATTTGTTATGGCTATGTGTGTTAGTGTGGTGGCAGAAGTGAGGTGGGGTAGCAATATGTTCTTTCAGCCCTGTCTCCAAAACACATTTGCACTATCTACACTTCTCTCCAGGTCCAATGTTAGCAACTGTGGCCAAGTTGTCTTCACTCTTATATATACTAATGCAACATCTTCCTAATTAGTCCTTATGATTCTGCCCTTACTCTTTTTCCTCCTATTATTTTTTGGCCCTTACTTTTTGACCCCCAAATTCTTTTTACTCAAAGCCAGAGTATTATTTTTCAAAAGAATAAACTTTTATTTTAGAATAGTTTTAAATTTATAGAAAAAAATATGAAAATATTAAGAGTTCCCATATATTCCCCAAAGAGTTTCCCCTCTTTTTAACATATTGCATTAGAATAATACATTCATTACAGCTAATGAACCTATATTGATAAATCACTATTAACTAAATTCTATAATTTACTCAGATGTTCTAAGTTTTCACTGAATGTTCTTTATTTACTAAAAATATATCATTTTATTTAGTTGTCATATCATCTCATGCTGATCTTGGGTGTGACAGTTACTTAGGCTGACCTTGTTTCCAATTTCATTGACAGTTTTGAGGAGTACTAGTCAGGTATTTTGTAGAATGTCCCTCTATCGAATTTTTTTCAATTACAGTTTACATGCAATATTATTCTCCATTAATTTCAGGTGTACAGCAAAGTGGTTAGATAATCATGTACTTTACAGAGTGGTCCCCACACTATTCCAGTACAATCTGGACCTATGAGTAGTTAGCACAATATTATTGAGTATATTTCCTATAAGGTGATATGTATCTCTGTGACTATTGTGTAACTACCCATTTGTACTACTTAATTCCTTCATCTTTTCACCCAGACCCAAAAACCTCTTCCCCTGCGATAACTGTCAGTCTGTTCTCTGTTTCTATGAGTTGTTTCTAGTGTTCATTAGATTCCACATATAGAGGAAATCATATGCTATTTGTCTTTCTCTAACTTATTTTGCTTAGCATAATACCTTCTAAGTCCATTGTTACTGTTGCAAATGATAATATTTCATTCTTTTTTATGACCAGGTAGTGTTCCATTGCATATATGTACCACATTTTTAAAAAATATATTTTTATTGATTTCAGAAAGGAAGGGAGAGGGAGAGAGAGATAGAAATACCAATGATGAGAGAGAATCATTGATTGGCTGCCTCCTGAAAATCCCCTACTGGGAATAGAGCCTTCAACTCTAGGCATGTGCCCTGTCCTAAAATCCAACTGTGACCACTTGGTTCATAAGTCAATGTTAAACCACTGAACCACACCAGCCAAGCTACTACATATTCATTATCCAATTGTCTATTTATGGGCACTTGGGTTCTTCCCATATCTTGGTTATCCTATATAATAAAGAGGTAATATGCAAATTGACTGTCATATCTTAGCACAAGATGGCTGTCTCATGATGGCTGGCAGAGGAGGGCAGATGTGGGTGATCAGGCCAGCAGAGGAGGGCAGTTGGGGGCAACCAGGTCGGGAGGGAAGAGTAGTTAGGAGTGACAGGGCAGGCAGGGAAGGGCAGTTGGAGGTGACCACGCCAGCAGAGGAGGGCAGCTGGGGACAATTGGGCCAGCAGGGGAGCAATTAGGCATCAATCAGCCTGGCAGGAGAGTGGTTACGAGGTGGTCAGGCTGGCAGGCAGAAGTGATTAGGGGCAATCAGGCAGGCAAGCAGGTGAGCGGTTGGGAGCCAGTAGTCCTGGACTGTAAGAGGGATGTCCGACTGCTGGTTTAGGCCCAATCATGAACAAGTTATAGGTTAAATTAAATGAGATCAATTTAGACCTCTGATCCCTGTGGGATCAGGTCTAAACTGGCAGTCAGACATCCCCTGAGGGGTCCCAGATTGGAGAGTGTGCAGGCTGGGCTGATGGACACTCTCCTTCCCCACCAGTGCATGAATTTTGTGCACCAGGCCTCTAGTTATAAATAATTCTGCAATTAATGCAGGAGTGCATATATTCTTTCAGATCACTGTTTCAGGTTTATTCAGGTATATTCCCAGAATTGGAATCACTTGGTCATAAGACAGTTCCATTTTTTATTTTTTGATGAGCCTCAACAATTAAGCCAGAATGATTTTTAAGAGTCAAAATCAGAGCAGGTCACTCTCTTAGAAGTATCCAAAAATTTTATGTTTTTACACCAAATAAAATTCAAGCTATCATACTGCACTACATTGTTTCCTTTGTAACTCTTCTCCATATCTGAGAAAAAATCAGATGTGGGGAGGTGATTTATTTATTTACTATCTTTATTTAATGTAAGCAGGGGTAGTCTAGAACCTTATATGTGTTATTCATAGCTATATACTCACCACTCAGAAAAGTGCCTAAAATAGAAGAGGAAGCTTAAAGATTCATAAAATATATGACTAAGTTAGTGAATGGATAATCAGTGGGAGAAAAAGTGCTGTTAAGTCATTAAAATAAAATTTAAAAGGAGAAATCAGCACACATCCTTTTTTTTTACTTCACTAGAAATGTATATCTGATATATTTAAAGATTATTCCAACATACCATGATTCTCAAAGTAGAATTAAGTAGCATAGATTTTGCTTTTGCTTTAAGAATTAGAGGTCTAAGTTCATCTCATTTAATTTAATCCATAACTTGTTCATGAATTACATACTAGGGAAAGGTCTATATTAGGTCAATATACCTTATGTGAGACAGAAATCACTGACAATGTTAACATTGATCATTCAAGGAATAGCTCCTCCATGAATTATACTCAGAATTTTAAAGAAAGAATTAAACATATATTTTAGATTGACTGCCTCTGAAGCTTTCTTCTCTAATTTGTAGGAAATAAAATTTCTATTAAAGAAATTTGTACACTCAGGTCCATAGCAACATTATTTACAATAGCCAAAAGGTGGAAGCAATACAAGTGTCAACCAATATATGAATAGATAACAAATTGTGGTGTACACAAACAATGACCTATAATTTAACCTTAAAAAATAAGAGAATTCTCACATATGCTAGCAACATGGGACATAATGCTCAGTGAAATGAGCCAGACACTAAAAGACAATACTAGATGTTTCTACTTATATGAGATACCTAAAGTAGTCAAATTGACAAGAGACAAAAGTAGAAGGTGGTTGCTAGAGGCTAAAGGAAAATAAGAGTTATTGTTTAATGTGTATATAGTTTCAGTTTTGTAAGTTGAAAAGTATTCTGGAAATTGATTTTGTAACAGTGTATATATACTTAATACTACTGTACTGTACACTTGAAAATGGTTAGCTTGGTAAATTCTGTTATGGGCATTTACCATAGTTAAAATTTTAAAACATCTTTAATATTACACATATCTCTTTTGTTTCCCACTGAACCCGTCTAGTAACCCCCGTACTCCTTCCTAGGCTTTTATCACCCTATTATCTGTGTCCACGGGTTATGCATATATGCATACAGTTTCTTTGGTTGATCTCTTCCCACCCCCACTTCCCCATGAGATTTGACAGTCTGTTCCATGTTTCTATGTCTCTGGATCTATTTGTTTACCAGTTTATTTTGTTTATTAGATTCCACATAGGAATGAGATCATGTGATACTTGTCTTTAAATGATATGGACTATACTTTTAAATTAGCTGAATAAAAATTTTCTTAAGTAGATGATAAAAAGTAAACAATTTGTTGAAAATTAAAGGTAGCTCTTTAGAGAGATCCTTGAACAATTCTCAAAACACAAACCTTTCCAAGATGTGTTATACCATGAGCTGCAATGAGAGATTGTTACAAGGTCGCAGTCAGAAAATAAGCTGGAACCTTCAATATTCAGAGGTTATTATTAGTTCATAAAGCTTTGAGAGGAAAGCCTTCCAGGAGCACCTGTTAGCCGTACTTCCACAAAGTCACTCACCAATTTTTTATTTTGCATATATCAAAGACTATCCTAAAGACACATTTTTGTGACCAAACTTAGGTCCTCGAAATGAAGTTATTAAACATGAGCTTTTCTTTATGTTAACAGGACACTTATAAAATATTTAAACTTATAAAATATACCAAGTGGCTTCTTTTGATACACATGTCACATTATTTATTTTGATTCGCTTTTGCTAGTTTTGGATTTTTGTGTCATGATAGTTAAACAAGAGAATGGTATGGCAAATTAAGCATTTTTATGTTTTATATTCTTTAGTCAATTAATCTGTAGATGGAACCAGTATTAAAGTCTCAACAATTTAACATTAGAAAGTTTAGCATACAGAGAGAAAAGTGAAATTACAACTCACTACTAACTCAAACTTATGAAAAATGGCATTATTTACCATGTGTTTGTCCTCAAAATAGTTTTAATGTGTGTGTGTGTGTGTGTGTGTGTGTGTGTGTGTGTGTGTGTTTAATTCAAATCAAATGTGGATTTGGTTGTATAAGATGTCAATAGGTCTGGAATGTTTTCCAATTATGGCCATATTTGGAAAAGGAAAAACCCACATCACTACTGTGTATGTTTAATTTTACTTTGATTCAAAAGCTATTTGTCTTTTTTTTTTGTAAAGACTTTTGTATTCCTTCTAGCAAAGTACTGACATTACACTAAAAATAATCCTATGCACCAGTTTTCGATTAAGACCATCACAAGCAACATTGTGGAGAATTACTGTAAATGAGTGTAAAATGATTGCTTCAAGTTGTATCAGTAAATTACCATGTACATAATTTGAAGTATTATAGTGAAATGAAAAAAAAAGTTGCTTTTGGATAAAAAGCAACAGTATCTACTTCCAAAAAGGACATGGAAAATTAAAGGAATCATTTGGTTGACTTGCAACTAAATTTCCAAATAATCAAGGCTTGAGTGATCAGATTATTCTATTTTCCTTCCCCAGTTCCCAACCAAGTATAGATCCAGCTAGAATAGTTTTAAAGTTCATGTATTTCCTGAGTGGTGGCATTTCGCAAGTGAGAATACACAATGAGAATACTTCTGATCCCAGTGGCATAGGATGTTTAACAAAGCTTAATCACATCCATAAAAGTCACTCTTAAAACGTATTGCTTATGAATGACATCTATTGCCATCTGATGTTTCTTTCAGGTGGTGACTTCACAGATGAAAAATGACTAATGCACAATACCCAAAATAAATTATATCTCCTCCATCCCCATTTCCCACAAACTCCTTCCCACACACACATTTGTTTTAAGTGAGTGGAAATAAGGCCAAAACAATCTAGACTGCCAAATTCCATTGTGTATATTTAGTAGTCATTTTCATCCTAGAAAGACATCCTAATCTCTTTCCCCTGTTACTCACAAATGTCCCTGTCCTTTCAATTACAAAAGTATTCTTCTTGGACTACTTCCCTAAAGAACTCAGTGCACTTTTAAGTGGTTCTTTTATTATTAATATTTCCTAGCTAGATATTGTTACATAGAGATTATATATATATATATATATATATATATATATATATATATATATAT